>JBANCZ010001372.1:0-22210 GCA_037040025.1 Sphaerogastrella javana | reverse complement strand
TTCTCATACACTGAGCGACGTCACTTCAGTTCATTGCGTCGACTTCTAGAGCTTGCTTCTAGTTGTTCGTTATTCTCTTATTATTATTATTATTCGTTGTTTTTTTTTTTTTTTTGTAATTTATACATACATAATTCTCGTGCTCGGTTCGTTCTCAATTTTATATATATTTTTTTTGCTGTGTATGTGTGATACTCTTCTTTTGCCTGGCTTCTTCTTCTTAACCGTCGTCGTCTGTTGCTTCTTCTTCTTCTTCTTCTTCTTCTTGTTGAACATTTGTTGTTGACGTTGTCGTCGGATTGTTTTTATTGCCAGTTGCTATCGGCGCTGCCGTCGTGGCCGCCGCATAGACCAAAACTCGATTGTGATATAATTTGTTAAGTATTTATTTATTTGCGTTTGGCATAAGCGTGCCACGACGGAGCCGGCACCCTGCAACTGTAACTGCAACAAACGCAACATCATCATCATTATCATCATCATCATCATCACCACCACCAGCAGAAGAAGACGAAGAAGAAGAAGAAGAAGGGAAACAAAAGCAAGAATTATAAGAAGAACAACAAAAGAAAAAGCTCAAAAGCGGTACCAACACTCTCGCTCCCACGGAGCATCGCACTCTCTGGTCACACTGTCCGGCCGTCAGACTGTCTCGCTCACTCACCATGGTCTACTCAACGAACATACTGCTGGCCATTGTGACCATACTGACCGCTGTCTTCAGTTGGTCACGTCGTACCTATGTCTATTGGCAGCGACGCCGGGTGAAGTTTGTGCAGCCCACACACATTTTGGGCAATCTGAAAAAGGTGCTCAAACTGGAGGAGTCGTTCTCGTTGCAGCTGCGACGATTCTATTTCGATGAGCGTTTCCGCAAGGAGCCAGTCGTTGGCATCTATTTGTTCCATCAGCCGGCCCTGCTTATACGCGATCTTCAGCTGGTACGCACCGTACTCATTGAGGATTTTGTCAGCTTTTCCAATCGCTTTGCCAAGTGCGATATGCGCCATGACAAAATGGGATCGCTCAATCTGTTCTTTGCCCGGGAGCCCGAATGGCGTGAGATACGAACCAGGCTATCGCCGGTCTTTACAGGTGCCAAGATCAAGCAAATGTTCTCGCTCATGGAGGAGGTGAGTTCTTCTAGATTCACGATTCTGTGCCTCAATTCACGATTCTTAAATCTCGGTTCTCAAATCTCGATTAACTAATCTTGGTTCTCGATTCTTCAATCTCGGTTCTCGGTTATCTAATATTGGATCTTGAATCTCGGTTCCTGTATTTCGATCTCGGCTTTCAATTCACAGTTCTCAATTCTCAAATCTCGGTCCTCGATTCTTAAAACTCGGTCCTCGATTCTCGATTTCATTTCGTATTCCGATGCATCATGAACATATGAATATTAAGCGGACGAGTCGCACACTTCGTGACAGCAATATGCGCAACACTTGGGGTTTATTTGTTGAGTTCGGCAAATACTAGACAAGTATGAATTACTATATTTGGCATTAATATGCTAGTCGCGTGTGTTGTGCAAAAATCAACCGGTTTTTCGAAATATGCCGTGTCATCGTGCCATGAGCACAAAATTTGACTGTCGAGTGCGTGCGACTGTAATGTCTCTCAGTTTGCTCTTTGCTGTTTGCCTGGCGATCGTATGCAATGCTATTTATTTACAGATCAAAGATCTTTAGCATACTAGATGCAGGGTGCGTATGATGGCGATGATGTCAGCCAAGTGTCGTATCATCTGATAATGTGACGAACAGGTCTTATCACAGACTCTGTATATGTGTGTGATATGATGCATTATTTTTCGAGACTTATGTCAAGTTCAAGTTTTTTTAATTAGAATGATTCCATAGTCTAAGGTCGTCGTGCATGCAACTTTGTTGCTCAGTTTGTGCTATAAATATTTCCCCGAGATCTAAATAATGTTTGATTTTTTTTGTCTCGTTTCCGTAGATTGGCTGCGATCTAGAGTGGTATCTGAAGCGTTTGACGCGGGATCTGCGACGTGGCGATGCCGCCAGAGGTGTCATCGTTAGCATCAAGGATGTATGTGATCTGTACAATACCGATATGATAGCAAGCATTGCCTTCGGACTGAGATCGTACAGTTTGCGTAATACACAATCGGAGATCGGATCACATTGTCATGATATATTTCGGCCGAAAATGCGACGGATGATAGACTATTTTGTGATATTCTTTATGCCGAAGCTGGTGCCGCTGCTGCGGTCGAAGCTCTTCACGGAAGCGCACTCCGAGTTTCTGCGACGCGTCATACAGTTGGTGGTCGAGGAGCGTGAGCGTGGCGGGGATTTGCGCAATGATCTCATCGAAATGCTGCTAACACTCAAGAAGGAGGCCGATCTACAGCAGGATAAGACGCATTTTACACATCATCAAGACTTTTTGGCCGCCCAAGCGGCCAGCTTTGAGGTGGTCGGCATTGAGACGTGCTCGTCCACCATGTCCTTTGCTCTCTACGAGCTGGCCAAACAGCCGCTCATTCAGGAACGTCTTCGTCGCGAAATACGTACCACATTTGCCGCTGCAGCGGAACAGGGTAAATCTGGTTTGAGCTATGAGATAATCGCTACAATGGAGTATCTGGACATGATTGTCGAGGAGACGCTCCGTATGTATCCGATTGTACCGCTGCTGGAGCGCGAGTGTACGCCGATCAACAAGAAGCGATTCTACTCATTACGTCCATATGCCGAGTGCTATGCCAGACGCGGCATGCCCGTCTTTATATCCAATCTAGCCATACACCATGATCCCGAGGTGAGATCTTATAATGCAGCATCTTTGCACCAATACAATTTATTTGAATTATTTTTTGTTTGTATTGCATCTTTCCAGTACTGGCCCGATCCAGATCGCTTTGATCCCGAACGCTTCACTGAAGAGAACAAAGGGAAACAGACGCCCATGTCGTATTTGCCCTTCGGAGCTGGACCGCACAACTGCATTGGCATAAAAATTGGGCTCTTACAAATCAAGCTGGGACTTATCTATTTTCTACGCCAGTACCGGGTCGAATTCTGTGAGAAGAGCGTACCCCACATACAATTTGATGCCAAGTTTGCGCTGCTCGCCAGCGACCAAAGCATTTACCTAAAGATTGTTGACTGTATATAGCACAAGCATGACCACTCTAACGACATATAGGCCCCAAAAAAATCCCCTGTAATAGCCACCATACCTTAAGCGCATCATCATACACATTGCATCACAATGAATCCTATCCGATCGCATCGAATCACATCGTATCGCATCAGCTGTTCCATTTTGCCATTTTTTTTTTTGCCCCAGTTGATCGCATTTGTAAATAATTCTTTAGGTATGCCTCAAATAAATTGTATTTCCAATGCTCTATAGTTTTTTTTTTTTTTTTTTTAACTCATATTTCTTTCTATTCCTCATTTTATTTTGAGTATTGTTTATTATTTATCGGTTTGCTTTTGGCTTTTGCCTTTGCTCCGTCATCATGCGATAGCTTATCACTCAGTTGGTCAGTTTTGCTCTTTGGTTGCCCTGCCCTGGTGGCCTGATCGGTCGACCACACGCTCCCACCTTTGCGCCATCTCTGTCTCTATTTCACCATCTCTTTCGCCTTCTTGCTATCCCTTCTCCCCTCTCTCTCTCTCTCTCTGTCTGTATGTGTGTCATCGGACAAGCCCCCACTTGAGTGCCTAGGCACATTGACACAAATCGGTACAGTGGTTCATATATGCTTAAAATAAATTGAATAGACTTTGAAATTATATTAGAATTATTTCATAAAAAGCTATTTTTTACTGCAATTTTTTTTTTTAATCTTTTTAAGAAATTCTCCAAAGAAATTTTGAAATGATTTTTCGTATTCCTCATGAAATAATACTATTTATATAAGATTCATTGAAATAAAGACATTTTTAAAGTGTTTGAATCCCTTGTAGCATTTGAGTCACATAAGGTAAGAAGGAATATGATATATTATAGAGTAAGGAGGCGTGTTCGATTATTGTATGTATGTACACATGCTGGGTTAAGATGAATACATCGGTATTGGTTATCGATTTCAATTATTTGATTATAATTATTGCATCGTATTCGGTTGATCGCTACTAGGGCACCGTCCCTTCTGTTGAGTATATGCTTTATAATACACTCAACCTGATTTGGCTATTTGTTAGTACTTGAGATTAAATAAGTAAGAGAGATTAAATAAGTATATGGTATATGACAATTAAATAATTATAGATCAACAATTAGTACGAGTTTTTAAAAACTAGAAATTAAGCTAAACTTGTTTTCGCTTTCAACGTGTGGGAAGCTATTTATCGATAATATTTATATTTATTTATTATATAGGATCTCTCAAATATAGCGGGTCGATAGCCAACAATTTGCTCACCTGTCACTCTCCACGGTGGCCCACCACCACCTACACCCTAAACCCTACTTCCTGCATCCACCCATTCTGTCTTGAAACACCGCTGGACACGTTGAGTCAATTGTAATATCGACCCGTCCTTGTTGAAAGACCCTGTATTACAGCTAAACTAATATGACTGACAACCTGTCTGTGGATGCTGATTAGGTAAAATCATGTGGTAGGTTACAGAGTATAAAGTATAGGGTATACATATGGACATTGGATGCGAGGGCGGCACCCTATTATGTGTGTGTGTGTCTCTCACTATCCTCTATTTTGAATGTGTGTGTGTTTGTGTGTATACTTGTTATGCAAATGCTCACACCCTGTACAGAGGGGCACAAAGATCTGTGGCCGGCATTGATTGTTGAATGGCGGTGAAAAACTGAACGGGTTATTGTGATTTCCATGGAAAAATTGCGATGATATTTCTTAGCATTTAACACACACACGACTATAGACTTTGGTACAACTCGGTTCAACTCTTTCGGCTGGCTTGAAACGGCGAACAATACCAACAAACAATAATAATAATAAAATGGAAAACCTTTTTCTCTTGGCCCGTTTTTATTAGACCGCGAAAAATCAACAGTGGCCAGGGTGGTCAGCGGTCTAAATGTCTGTCTGTCCGCATCTTTCTCAGTCGGTCTATCTGTCTGTCTGTTTTGTTGTTACCTCTTGTTGTTGTTGTTCCTTTGGATGCAAGCAGTAAAGGATCTGCGCATGCCGCATACAACAATTTCCCTCAACCTCTCACTCTCTGTCTGTGTGTGTGTGTGTGTGCTAAAAGGGTTTACAACAATGTCATAAAGCAATGCGCATTCCTGCACAAATATTTCATCAGTTTGTTGCTGTGCTTTGCCTATGTAAATTATATAAAAATCACTTTTCACCTGAATGAAATGTGAAAAGCGAACGAGTTGTGCCCCGTGGCCCAAGTGGTAAGCCCTAGATCTAGCCCAGCCCTTGCCCCTGGCCCTGGTCCTGGCCGTATCCCTCATGTTGTTGCCACCGTTGCTGCCACTGCCTTCTGGGAATCATTTGCGCCTGTGCAACCAAAAAAGGACGTGGGTCAGCTAATTTACATAAAAATCTAAACAACATACAAACACAGAGCTACAATGAATGTTGGGAAGGGAGAGAGAGAGACGGCAAGAGAGAGTGGGAAAGATAGAGAGGGGAGGAGGGCGATGTGTGTATGGGTCAGTTAGAGCAGGAAGCGTCTTGGCTTTGTCTGTTGACGACAGCTGTTGCAGCCAGTTCAAAGGCATGTTGCAAGTTACAGGTTGCACCTCGTTGTACTCCATCTCTCTCTCTCTCTCTCTCTCTTTCCCCGCGGCAGTTAGGCCCTAATTAGATGCTGGCCAAGTGCTGTCCAGCTCCCACGCAGCTACAGCTACACTTGTTGTTGCTGGTGTTGCTGT
This sequence comes from Sphaerogastrella javana, assembly GCA_037040025.1. Taxonomy (NCBI): domain Eukaryota; kingdom Metazoa; phylum Arthropoda; class Insecta; order Diptera; family Drosophilidae; genus Sphaerogastrella; species Sphaerogastrella javana. The sequence continues at coordinate 16,357 of JBANCZ010001372.1, read as the reverse complement.
TTAGGGCTCTCGCATGATGCCTGACAGTTGCTGTTGTTACGGTTCACCATGACCAACGCCAACAATTATGTAGCCTGGTCGCCGCAATTCTATTGTCTTTCGATTTCCTGGCTGCGTTTTATTTTTTATTGCCCATTTCCCACATGTTTCTTGCATTCACCCCGATCTCTCTTTCTCTCTCTTTCTGTTTCGCCTCCTCTATCTCTCTTGCTTTATTTGGCTGTTTATGTTTTTGTTTGGGCCCTGTGCCGCTTGGTCTCCCGTCTCATCATTCAGCTGGAATGACACTTTCGGTGAGTTCGGTGTAAACGTTTTACTCCCCCGGCGGAACCATTTAAATGATCACAAATTGCTGCACCACAGTGCAAGATACACTGCACCACAGTGCACGGTGCACACTCCACACTCCAAGGTGCACGGTGCACGGTGCGCGGTGTACGGTGCACAGTGAAGCAAGTTCAATTGCCCAATCGTCAATGGTCGCTCACCGCATGCACATGTCAAATGTGAAGGTGAAATGCGAATGGTATCGGGATTGGGTATGGGAATGGGAATGGGAAACGGATGTTGCCCTTTATCCGTTACCAGTCAACAGTCGACAGTTAGCAGTTGGTAGGGTCGGTGCTAGGCCATCTATAGGGCCGTAACAAACTAATTAAGCCTGTCAAATATTGTAAGCGCCTCCGATACAAATTATGAATGTTTAATGGTTTATCTTTAGTTTTAATGATTTTTCCCCATTCTGTCATTGTTTCTTGTTCCGTTTTTTCGTTCTTTTTTTTATGTTTATTAATGTCGACCTATTAATATTTTAATGATCACAACATCTGTGCGTTTCTACCACGTTAGTCCGGCTGCATGCCACATGCAACAATATTAGCAAGGCTCCCAGGACGACTTTGATTCTCGGGACATGCAATAACAAAATAATATTGTATGAAAGCACATAATAGACTTGGTTTATATGAAAACGTATTGTTCATATTTCAATTAGTTAGATCTAATGAGAATCATTATATGATCTCAATAAAACGTGAGCGATGCGTTGTAAATCTTCACAGTGCAACAATGTACGGAGTGTGTGGCGCGTTTTATGTGGTTGCCACTTTGATGTATACAGTGGCTCCCAAATGAATGCCACAACAGTTGGGCTGTAGTCAAAGATTTACTGTAATGCACAAGTGGTCGGATGATTCCTTCAATTCCTCATTCATTTTTATGACCTGCCGCCTAGAGGATGCAAGCAACAGAGCCGAGTGGAGTGGAATGGAGTGCCATGGCTTCGCTACAATTCGCACATTATGTGTATATGGTGTATCTGTATCTTGATCTGTATCTGCATATCTGTAAGGTAAACAAACTCATCCGCTTGACATAAAAAAATATATATGTATATCTATATCGAATACAATACGCAATACAATGATGTGGCTCAGATTTTCATGAATGAATATGAATAGCGAATGCGATATAACTGAAATCGTCTCATGCAGAACCATACCCGCACTCATACCCATACCCATACACAATCCCATTCATAGAGTCGTAATGCGCTTAGGACGGGTTGACAGATTCCCTAGACTGACGGGCGGACATAGAGACAAACAGTTTGAAGATATGGCAAGAGAGTCCGGGAGCGAGAAGATCTAGATGAAGGCGGTGCTGGAGTAGGAAGTTGTTGTAGGGCTTGGTACGTGTGGCAAATGTATATGTAATTCAAGTAGTTGGGACACTGTGCCGAAGCAGCAGCAACGGCTATCATTGCGGCACAATCAGTGCCATTAATATGCGTATCTGTGAGATACTTTAGCTGCACTTCCGCTCGTTCTCGCTGCCCGGCTACCTGCCCGTCATGCTGTCTGTCTTTCTGCCAAAAACATAAAAAAAAAACGTATTAGTTTACGCCGTTTTGGGAGTTACATAACCATCAGCATCAGCTTCAGCATCAGCTTCAGCATCAGCATTAGCATCTGCATTAGCATCTGTGCGTAGTACTTAACCAAGAGGGCAACATCTTCAGCTAATCCCAAAGGAAGTTCCAATTTGCCATGTCAATGAACCATGGGCTCTGATTCGTTCATCAAGCGCCCATCAAGTGCCCACTTGGTGCCACAGTTTCGAGCAGTTTCATCTCTCCTGTGACACTGTGCCTGCATTTGCATGCGTCCCACCCTGGGCCTGACTCTCATTCGCTCCAACAGCAGCACTCGGACTTCCCCTCTTGCTCTTTATTCTTGTTGTTGATATTATTATGATGATTCTCTTCTCTTCTCTTCTGTTCGCTTCTTGTTCTTGATGTTGTCCTCCTGACTTCTGTATGTCAAACTGAAATTATTTTTTAATAGCCAAAGCTGAGAGCGAGTGTTGTCACTGAAGTTTCGCATACTCTATATAAAAATATAAAAAATCAAATAAATATAAATATTTACATTATTACATTGTAACATATTAATTTAAATATTATTTATGAATTAAATTTGGACTTAAATGTAGCCCAAAGATGCCACCTCTAAGCATTTTTCTGTTAACCAACACTGCATGATTACGTTTAACATTATATATAGGGCAAGTGGCCACTCCATATTTTAAAAATAACATTTCCTAAAATGTTTGCTTTAGTTAAAATAATGTTTTATTTTAATTAAGTTGAATTGAATTGAATTAAATCATTTCTGGGCACGTTCTTGATTTTTCATTACATTGATCGAGTTGATCTGGCAACTCTTTGATCTTTACAAGCTTTTACACTTATCGTTTTTCAATACTGTTTTCCAACACTGCAGCAAACAAAAAATACGCGGCTTAGTTTGTTTCGAAACTCTGAGAAAATTCCAAATAAACTTGAGACGGAGTGGATAATCAGAACGAACAAGAAGAAATGAATTGATCATTAAACGCAACTGAAGTTCTCCATAACCCATAATACTGAACGATAGAAAACTAGGACAAAAGTACTAACTAAAACGCTTTATTTTAAGCAACTTGGTATGTATTTTTGTAACATTTTGGCATCTAATCTTCAATATCTTTTAGAATACTGACGGATACAGTTAACAAATTTTTCTGCCTGAAGAAGTTGAAACCTGGACAGATTTATCTGGAAAAATGCTACAGGGGGGGATTGTGCCGTGGGAAAGTTTAGATGCAGGGTAAGTGCTGTGATCAGGTGATCAAAAAGTATTGAATCGAATCGTGTGTGTTTGTCTTATGATTTCGTTGAGCTGCCCTCGCTATGGCGTCGTGAGTCGTCAGTCTTGTTGTGCCTTTAAATTGTCTGTTTACATTAAATGCATAAATTATGCAAAAGTTGATTCCAGTTTCAGTTTTTCTCCCTCTCTCGCCTGCTGTAGTCATAAATTCGCTTTGATTTCTACCGTATCTGAAGTGGCAATTGTCAAATGCATAAAATATGTCACACACTCAAAGAGAAGCAGAGCGAGAAAGAGATAGACAAAGAGGCACACAGACAGACAGGGAGAGAGACCATGACTTAAGGCAGCTTTTTTTTCGTTCAGTTTTCCATTTTCAATTTCGCTTTGTATGCATTTCATTCGGCGCGCAATTTTCCAACAATTTTCATGCTTTGCCATTTATCCCATAATGATAATGTCTGTTTTGGGTCATTTGTGTTGCGTTGCGTCTCATTGCACTGGAACATCGAGCAACCCCTCTCTACTGCACATACTATACATGTTGGCCAACCGTATCAGTTACTACTCTACCTATTTGTATGCCTACCTACCTACCTACCTAGCCATCCAATATATCCCCGACCACCGACCGTACCTTACCATACCGTCATACCATCATACCATTTTAACTAAATGGAGGACAAAAATAACAACCACCCCGTGTCAGGATACCGCTCAGTGGCACTAATCAGTACTACAGTACTCCAGTAGAGTGTCGACAAGCATGTGACCTCATTATCTATGTGATACGTGCTACAACTCTGCCTCTGACTCCGGTACGGTGTCTACCCTTGTTATCATTTTGGCATCCAGCTGATTCTATGTATATATATATATATGCATATATCATTGTATACTATTGGGAATGTATATCGTGTAAGTCGAGATTTTCAAGATAGAACATAGATCGTCTACTTACATAAGGTGTAAAATATGAGATCGCGAATTGAGATCCGTTTAACCTATGCCTTTTGAAGGCACACACGACAAACAGACTCTGTACGATTGTATTGTAATATAGTTAGTTATATTTATAATATATTTCAAGTAATAAAAACTATTAAGGATATACTTAGTATATTTATTATATATCCCTAAAATCGTATAGCTTAAATAGCTCTTTTTAAGCAGTCAAACGTAAAGTATTTTGCTCTATCTATAATTAAGTTATACGAAAAGTATTTTTGTTTTAGATGGTTTGGGTAGAAAACTTATAACAATATACTTTTGAGTTCAATCTATACGCGAATATTTTGATAGAAATCTTAAAAGTGAAAATTATGCTTGTTTGAACCTTGTTATTGCTTTATGGTTAGGACGATTTAGCAGAGATCTAGACATACATATGTATATAGACTAGTAAAACTATCTATCCATATAAAATATTTGTTAGATATTGTTAAAAATTCCAAATTATTATCAACTAAGAAGCGCAAGGGTAATTAAGGTTCTGATGTAAAGACGGTTCTGTTAAGGTGCAAGATACAGTGGATGCATAAATTGAGTATACCTTAATGAGTACATTTACTGAGTATGTTCATACCCTAACTCTACTCTCTAAAATGCTTCTATTCCCCTGCGAATAGGCTTTGAATGTGACAATTCCTTGCGGGGGTTTTCTACGGTTCTACAGTAACTTGGACCTATTGTTTCTGTTTTGTTTTGCGTGTGTTTCCCTTTAGACTAGGCGAGTGTTCAAAGTGCCGATGGCCAAAATATTTTCATTAGGCGTTAATTATGTTTGTGCCGCACAGTAGCCAAAATATTTTCAGCAAGTGAAGCGGTCGGCATAAAGAGTCAAAGGATGCGCCGCAATCTTGGCTAGGATTCTCCTTAAACCGTAGTCAAGGCGACAAAAAAACAAAAAGACGGACTAATGAACGTGAGCATGATAAGCATTTTGGCCGGTGGTCTATAGAGTTTACTCCGACTTCTTCGTTGGAATGTGGCAACGTTTTGTTGCCTGACTAATGATAAGGTACTCGGTTCATTTTTTTTTTTTTTTTTGTTCTTGTTGCTTGGTCTTCTGCATTTTGTTGTCTTCAGTCTTGTTGTAGGGTTTTGCTGTTTGTTTTTGTTTCTTTCCCTATTATTTTTTTGCGAATCATTGAAATTGGTGAAATGTGTGTGCCACAATTAGCTGCAAACTGCTGGCGGAAGTGGCAGCTACTGCAATTTATAACGGACCTTTGCGCTGACAATGCAACAACTGCAAGTCTTCTGTCCTGAAATTAAAACGAAAACGAGCTGAAAATGAAAATTGCAATCCACCCTGTCATTAGAATGCTCTCAATCTCTTTCTCTCTCTGTCTATCTCCCTATATAGATTGTCGAATCTGATGTCGCTGTCGATTCAATTCAGTACTATTCAGTCTGGGTTTTTCGGATTGGGATTGAAAATGCCGTACATTCAAGGTGGTAAGGGTGTGGAATTCTTTTGTTAGATCCTTGTAGACTCATTGCCTCATTGCCTCATTGCCTCGTTGGCTCGTTGACAGGGGGATATAAATGTTGTGATTTCTTAATTTTTGTTTGCATTTTTCTCGAATTTAGTAGGCTGTTGAGGTAATTACACTAATTATATAGCTCCGATATATATATAGATGTGTGTGTGTGGGTCTTTTGGCTCGTTAAGGGTTGCTGCCAACGAGGTCATCTGGCGCGTTGGATTAGTTGATATGTCAAATGGCATAAAACCTAGTATAAAAAGATCATACAATTCGTGTGTTTTTTTCTCTTTCTCTCTGTTTTATTATAGCCGTGGCTCAACACCCTTTCTCTATGATGATTATATCGTAATTGTTAATATAAAATAACTCAATATCTAAATTGGCATAATCTAAACGATATGTTTTGTTCGGTAAATTGTATCTTAGTAGTTTGTCAACAAATGTCATACGTTTTGAAAAAGTTAACGACATGAATACAAATTCATATAGAACGTCACTTCAACCCACCCGACTGTATCATAAGTAACAACATATTTGTGACAAATATAAAAAAACACAATTTAGATATAGTGCAAATTAAAAACTTATATTTCTATAAATTAGTAACTTTGATAGTACAAGATGATACATTCTGGACCTTATAACGCACCACTTACAGTGTTCACACCCGATGGACGTCTACCCCAGGTGGAATATGCCGGTGAAGCCGTGCGCCAGAGCTTTACTGCGGTAAGTGTTCTCTGGATCGAATTTAGTGTGTGTTCTTTGCATTCTGACCCTATGTACAGATAGGGTTACGCACCAAAAAATTCATTGTGCTGGCCGTGGAGAAGCAGGGATCTGAGAGCCTGCAGATACAACAGAAGCCGCAAATGGTTAAACAAGTCGATGATCATTTACTAATGACATTTGCCGGACTTGCAGCCGATGCTCGCGTCCTGGTCAAACATGCCCAAACTCAAGCGCAGCTTCATTATATGAAGAATGCACAACGCGCTACGGTTTACACTATTGCACGGTGAGTAATCCCTATGATACATGCGATTACTAATTAGTAATAATGTTTCGACTCTCTAGTGAAATTGGCAAATTAAACCAGCAGTACACTCAGTCCGGCGATAGACGCCCATTGGGTGTATCCTGTCTGATCGCTGGCTTCGATGAGGATGGCAAACCGCGTCTTTTCAAAACTGAACCCTCGGGCGTCTACTACGAGTGGAAGGCCATTGCTGTTGGTCGTTTAGATCAAACTGTGAATGACTATTTCGAGAAGCACTACAATGAGATGGTCGATTCCGCCACTGCAGATGAAGCTATTAAGCATGTGCTCCATGCTGTGTTCGTTGCCACCAACGAAAAAGCTGACTATTTTGAGATTGGTGTTCTACAATTCGACCGTCCAAATGTGATGATCAGCCCCGAGAAGATCGATCTACTGCTCCGTGTAGTTAGGTATGATGCGGCCCAGGTGTCGATGCAGCGTAAGCGCATGCGTTTCTTTTAAATACAAATAGTTCATTTATATGTTTTCAACGGTTACAATAAAGTAAAAAATTCTTCATGAAATCAATCCACATCGAGCTCATACATTCACATTGATCTATCAAACTCTCTGGCTGTTCGTTGCTATAAATGCCTAGATCTCGAAAACTATAAATTCGATCAAAACTAAATTTGCCATTTATATAGGGTTATAGCCTAGAAAGAACATGTTAATATCTTTTCAAAAATTCAATGAATATTTTTGCGATTGTATATACATATATGCAAATTTGTATGTGTGCATATATAATCTGTATATTCATATGCTATAATTGCAGTTAAATGCGTTACGACTATATCTGTAATGATGGGGCAATTTCTTTGTTCTCCTCACCTTCTATAACAATTGAGAACCGTTGCAACTTGCATAATCTCTGATGAGATCCGTATCATAAATCCGGCTGCAGTTTTTCCACTGCACGCGCCATAAACTGCAATTTTTTTTGTATTATATTTTAAAGGAAAATTTTTGTGAAAATGAGAAGTAAACAATGCAACTCGAACGCTGAGAGAACAAAAAATAGAGTTTACATTTTACGTAAAAGATTTCTCAGTTCTTAACGTTTTTTTACACGCGTTTTTTAGCCAGAATTTTTCATTTAGCGTTTTTTTTTTGCGCTCGCATTTGATGCAATATTTTCTCGTTTATTTTTCGTCTCGTTTTTTTTTTTTGGCTGTACTATTATATCTTCGTATATGTTTTTTAGTAACTTCAAACGATTTTGTGGCATTTTATGTTTGTGTTGATTTTTTATGGCATAACCTTTTGTGGCGTATAGCCCTTTGTGGGCCGTCCATTTTTTAAGGTCCAGGCCTGCCCTAGAGTTTTATGTTTATGATCCTAGTAGTGGAACTTCTAGTTGCGTGCACTTTTTGCGACTTTCTTTTTTTTAACATTTGCAAAATGCAGTTTTTTTTATATATATTTTTTTATTATGATTTCCTATATACCATATATATATATTTGACTTCTATTCCATATCGTTTTTTAGGCCGACACGCGGCGGTTGCGTCCAATGTTTTGTTTACACAATTCGCGGAAAGGACGCGGTCAAGTATATGGCTTACGTAATGTTACCAAGATTTCAGACAGATACAAAGAGAGAGTGAGGGAGAGAGACAGAGAGAGAGAGAGAGAGATGGTGTGTGAGTGAGATGGTCTTGTTTGAAGGAAGAGAGAGTGTAACACATAGAGCACGCGCATTCTGAAGACTATCTACAGCACAAGACAGAAGCAGCAGCTGCCAAAATTGCAATATTTTGGACAACAGTAGACAAACACACATATTCACACACACACTCACTCACACACACACTCACACTCACACACACACTCACACTCACACATACACTCACATACGTGCTGTACAATTGGCACTCCAGTTTATTCTATATATTATTTTCTGGCTTCCGGGGTGGCCTGAGCCTTAGCCGCAGGCGTAGCGGCTGCTGCAGCTCATCCATTGACTTTTGTGTCAAATTGAGTTATTCAAATGTCAGAATACACACACACACTCACTCACACACACTCACACATGGGCACATTTTGATAATGCGCTCAACGCACATACATAATGCTCAATTGATATCCTGTTGCGTTGTTTTTACAAAATATTTACCTTTCTCATAATTGAAGTGTCTGCGCTGAGTGACGTTCCATCCTTTACACACACTCACACTCATACACTCACACTCACACACTCACGCTCACACTCACACTCACATACACATTCATAGGCATATCCTGGCGTGCAATTTTTGCGCCATTTGTGCATTTTTGATATCCATCCCACTTGCACACTATTTCGATCTCGCTTGCTCTGCTCCTGGTGTTGTTGCTGCCTTTTCACGCTTCGCCGCATGCCGCTAGTCCAGGACGCAGTGGCAAATGGCTTCCAGCATCTATGGCACAGCGGAGGCAGTGCACCCTGCTGCCCCATAGTCTCACACTCTACTCCCCAGTTCCTGGCCAGGGATGCTGCTCCTGATTATGTTGTCGCCGTGTCGACTCGCTTCAAGTCAAGTCAAGTCGAGTAGAGTCTAGTCGAGTGCACTGCACTTGCCCAGTCGAGTATCCCGTTGTTTTGCATTTCTATCCAGTCGAAATGGTAATACTCCTCTCTTTCGATCTATGCCATTCACAAAACAAAAAATCACAAAAAAGAAAAGGTAAAAATTTAGATAAGGTTAAGATTCTAGTTAACAAAACATCGCAAAAATTCGGCTTAAGAGGAAGAGAAGGAAGAAGAGCAAGAACTTGGTAATGAACAATGGGAAATCTGCACTAATTGTTGTCATTAGGTTTGCCCATCGGGGGCAAGTGCGTGTGGTCAGCTGCCAAATGAAGTCAGTCAAAGTTGCATTGTCACCTCCAAATAGGCATTCAGGCCATCCATCCATTCGGATGGACAACAGGCCATTATCAATGAACGACGGGCCACTTCACGAATATATAGATATGTATAGACTGGGTGGCATGCCACATAGCTAGTGTGTAGCATGCTGACACAACGATTTGTGTGAGATCTCTCAATTATTACTTGGATTGAATGAAACTGTAGTACAGCAAAGATACAATATCCAAAAGATACATTATATGAGATATAGACATGCATCTCTATTTCTATGTTTATGGGCATAGAAGATTGTGATATTTTGTACAATGCTAATATTTGGTTGAATTCAATAGATACAAGATACAATATCTAACAGATACATTGTAGATTGAAAGGTCGATTTCTTAATAAAGGTATGTATTTTTATGTCTATGTTGATGGGGTTCTTCATAATACTTAGACAGAGTTGCGTTTCTTGAAGTTCAAATAAATACAAGACACAATATCTAACAGATAGATTGAAGATAGATAAGTTGATTTCTTAATAGATATATGTATCTCTATGCCTATGTTTATGGCCATAAAAGATAACGCTTATATATAAGGTTAAGGTGCTTCAAGTTCAAATATATTCAAGATACAATATCTAACAGATACATTGAAGATACATATGTATAGATACTTCTTTGCGTATCAATGTTGAGGTAAATTTCTCAAAACGTTCATATAGAATTGTGATTTGTATTTAATTTTCTCCGATTAGATTCTATGAAGCTAACTATATTTATTATATTATATTATATTATATTATATTATATTATATTATACTATACCATATTATAGTGTATTTGTTATTCAATTTACTGTATTCTAGTATATGTGTAGAATTAAATATACATTTATAAATCAAATGATTTGTTAGAGATTTACATTAATTGAAGGTAATAATATCCAGCATGAAATCTCTGCCTGAATATGCAATCCGTCAAAGAGGAATGGCATGTGTGTGTGGTCATAAGCCCATTTTAAGTAGGTAGATAGATAGGTAGGTCTACATCATGTACTATATATATAGATATATACGGAGCAATGCTCATATGCATAGTCCATATGTATGGCGGTAAGCCGTGCGTAGATTGAGCGATCGGTAGCATTTAGATGGCGTATCGCCGGCATAACATCTCGAAAGGATGCGCCAGCTTTACTATAAATGGCATTTCGGCTCATCGCAGGGGCTCAGACTAAAAAAGCTAAAAGAAAAATCAAATCGCATAGATAAATTGCGGGTATTTCGATTGCAGCACATTGAGGCACAACCAGACACGTGCACCCAGTGAGTCAGCACTACACACATTCACAAAACCCGAATATATATACAGAACATTTTGGATGGGCGTTGGGTGGTCGTGAGTTGAGTCAACCCTTTACTTTTTTGGTTGGCGAAAAAAGCGAAGCAAGTAAATAAATTGGCATTATTACGAGCTGGCGCACAGCTCAGCGAAAATTGATTATTGACAAAAGACGCGAGGCAGTCTGCCGCATTTTACTGCCTTGCCAAATGGATGCGGATATTAAGGTGCTTGATGTCCTTGAAATCCTTTCACAGACTGTGCTCAGAGACACATACAGACAGACAGAGGGACATACAGTCAATGTGTTTTTTGCAACACCAAAAATCACTTTAATTTCTTTACGCCTGCATTATTAATGAGCCACAGCATAACCGTACCGACTCTTACCCAGAACCCCTATCTCCTTATCCCCTCTGTCTTATTTCACCTTCCCTGTCTTACTTGAGCATAATTGATCAAGTTTTCAAGTGCCCCACATAATTAATTTACTAAGTGTTAGCTGTAGGTGTTTGGTGCTAACAGCCAGAGCCCTCTGATATGATATGCATGCAACCCTTTCATTTAACGCTCAAAATATTTCGTACATTAAGTCTGTGTTAACCGTTGACACACCGAGGTAGTTATACCCTAACAAATTAAGTATTTATACCCTAACAGATTATGTTTCTCATCTGAAATGTTATGTTGAAATTCTCTTCAAATTATGTATTCAAATCAAATGGAAAAAGTTCTTTTTAAAAAGAGATTGGGTTTTTTTTTTAAAATTTTTATACAAACATTTATAATACTCTACTTTAAAAATGTAAACTATTTATAGTTAATGCATATTCAATGTTTTTATATATATTTTTTTAAAAATATGTTTATATATTTTTTAACGATTTTTTTTACTAATTTTTAGATTGTAACTATTTAGTGTTTTCTTTTCTTCAATTTACCAAATCTTTTAAGGCGAAAGAACAAAAAAATTAAAGCAGCGTTTTGCCTGAAATACTCACAACCTGTGTGAATGTATATATATATATATATATATATATTTATATATATATATATATATATGTGTGTGTGTGTGTGAAGAAGTGTGTGCTACAGCTGCTTGGGTTTTCTATACGGTCGTCTAATTTCGTTTTAATCCTTTTCGCAAGCAGCCAGATTTCATGCCCACTAATCCGGCCGAGTTTAACGAGCTCGCATTGGTATTGGTATTGGTATTGGGTACGGTCTCGGGCCGTAGCCGATAACTGTGGCAGGAACTGTTGCTGGAACAATGGCATCATCTATAAAATGACAATTGCAAACAACAATGACGACAATTGTGACAAGGACAAACAGTAGTAGTAGTGGTGCTATGAGTTCTAGTTGTAGTCGTACTAAAACTATGGTAAAGTGTTATCCTGCTTTGGTCAGGTCAGGTCAGGTCAGGTCAGTTCGGTTCAGGCACGGGGAGTGTCTCAATGGCTCACTCCTTTCGGCAATCCTTTTAGGCCCTAACAGCCATAGCCTATTCATAATTAGTTGCAGGCAATTAAGCCAGACTCGCGGTCGCTCACAAGGCTAACAGGTCAACACTGAGACCCTATAACACCGTGAGAGTGAGGAGGAGAGTAAGACGGACACCGTGTGTACAAGTAAGTGAGTGGGCGTCTTCCGATCCTCGCATATACGTTGACATTTTCGTTAGCAATTTGTTTATTTTGAAAACAAGCGACACCCCTTTACCTACGGTCCACTGATCCGCATTCGCACTATATACTATATACATGTACATGTTTATATATATATGTATATATATAAATATGCGTGTGTGTGTGTTTGTGTGTTTTGATCCTTTAATCCTTTGACTTTTCGATCCCGTGGCCATACCCACTCGCACACCCATTTTCATTTGACATTTTCCGTTGCCTGGCCGATCTACAATTTTTGGTATTAGCGCGAAATTGTCGGGATGTTCTCGTTCCCGTTCCGGAAAGTGTGGCTTACTTTGGTTCCGCTATATCGATAGTTGGTAATTAACATTTGCTCGGATCGCCTGCTAAGCTGGGCGGCAGCCACGCCCACAACACAGCATTGGCAATGTTTGATGTTTGTTGTTTGTTTGTGATTGTGGCAGAAGGCGTTCGCTTGTTTCACTTGAAGCCCGTAAAGGCGGAAAAAGGGTTTAGATTTTGGCTTTAATTAGTGTTTGACTTTAGACGCGCCTCACTATCAATTTGGCAAAACAGTTTTCGGAGCTCTTGACACAGTTTGACATAAATTTTCCAATTTCCCTAATTCTTAAATTCCTGTGCTAATATGTGGCAAGTATTTACGGCACCTAAATATATGACTTTTCTATATTAATGTTTTTACCCGAGCCTTGATTCGCAATTAAATTTATTACTGTAATATTAAAGTAGAATTCTATATTTTAGAAGAGAACAGAGTTCAATATCACAAAAATCGGTGGATTATTTAGTTTATCATCATTTCATCGAATTAGAAAACCGCTTTTTGATGGTCATATATGGGCTTCACTTCTCTGATCTTTGATCTAAAGATTTCTATTAATATCTATCCATCTAAATCTATATCTATCTATCTATCTATCTATCTATGTACCTCTGTTTTTAATTATTCTTAATTTTTAATAGGAGAACGTAATATATATTATATAAGATGACACATGCTAAAACTTTCTCAATTTCTTTTAAAACTTCCCTGACTCCTTTTAGATATTGAACATAATATTAACCTCTTTGCCAAAAAGAACAATTTATCCAGATTTTATTTTGTGTATGTTCTTCTTTTCAATGGAAAAATACAGGGCTCTCCATACACATTTATTCAGCATTTAAATACAAACAGTATTTTACTATGAAATAGTAATATTTAAAGAAGATATTTCATAAATAAACATAATATTTCTAAATCGTTAGTTATCAATTTTTGTAGGGGCATTAAAATGAATTTTAAATAAAACTATTTTGGAGACAGCATTAAATATATATACATACATTAAAGCAGTTTAGATTGATACAAAGAGCATGGCAATATGCTATAAATGAATTAATTAGTTTTGTGTTCATGTAGTTGAGGATTTTCTTTTTGAAATAGATTTCCGGTTTGCTGAATGCAATGGCAAACGCATTGCGCGTTTATTAAATGTTACGTCTGACGAGGCAAAGCCGCGTAATACCCTCAGCAAACCAGTAAATCAGAAACCAAGAGCCAGTAAACCCAAAAAACCGAAAACCGAAAACCCAAAAACCGAAAACCCAAAGACCTAAACCGAAATAACCATCGAGCGTGTGACGAGTGTCAAATTAATTAAAATGTCAGCAAAATATGTTCAATTGTTGTTTTTGCAATGGAGATGGATGACAGTTGCCTCCACCTATCCTCTACCCATCCGATTTGTACCCGTACGCAGTGAGCCCTGTCAAACTGCATTGACAATATTGGCAGTCAGCCTGTTAGAGGCTAGAGGCACGAGTAGTGCCAAAAACGACCCCTGTCCAAGCACCAAGGGTCTGATGCTGACTCTGAATCGACTGTCCAGCACCCAGATAACACCAGACCGCGCCACACCAGGCACAAAGCCCGGCAAACCAGACCAGACCAAACCTATATAGACCCGCTGTTCGTTGTCATATTTTCAATTTCAATGCTGCTGGTGCTGCCCAGCCGTTCGTAATCTCATCCTTATACAAATCTCTAAATATATGATTATACATATATATATTTATATATATATGTATATATACCGTATACCATGTATTATATATAGATATATTTGTAGCACTTTTGCTGCCCCTGCGTCGCGCTGTCAATAGTTTTCGGTGTCGAGGGTTGTCGTTAATGTGCATTTGACATTTGTGAAATGAGAATCTGGGCAAATGATTCGGATTTATCGCAAATTTGTCCAACGATTTGTGTAGATTTACATGAGTGCCAAATGCCAAGTGGCCACTTGAGGCTGCCAGCAGGGCAAGAACAACAAGAACAACAAGAACAACATAAGCAAGGCCTTGCGTCTAGTTAGGAGGTACCTTTTTGGTGCTGAGTTTGATCCATCCGCAAAATTCGACCCCACATTTTGCAGCACTTGAGCAATGAATAAATAAATAAATAGGTTCAAATGAAAGAGACTTCTATATACTATGTAGACCTGTAATTGAAGGACATATTCTTTTGGTTATTTCATTATTTCAATGTTTTCAAATTATGCCAGGGTTTTTGCAAGGGTTTTGCTTAATCTTATCATCAAATATTGGACCTTGACTTACATAACAAAAAGTGATAATTTAATCTAGAATTTTTTACTCCGCCAAGATATATTTCATTTAATTTCATTGTAATCTATGAATTACTTCTTATTTAAGTTCCTCATATAGAATGTATTTAATTCTGTTTTAATATATTGTTTTCCCATTTTGAAATATGATATTAATTAACTTTTGCATTGTAATTTAAGCTCATTTAACCTTGTTTTAAGTTGAAATTCATTTTTAACAAATAGATTTTGTATTATTATATTAAATTATATTATATTATATTATTTATCATATTTTCTTTTGATCTCATTGCATTTTGCAATGCCTATTTGTGCCGTTTATTATGTGCACCGCGTCATAGGCTGTAGCGGAGCTAATTGTATAATATCTTTAATTCAAAATTCTAATTTTTCTAATAGTTTCCCTGCTATTGGTTTTCCTTCTTGACATTCTGAATGTAAACTTTTGCAGGGAAAATTATAGCACTTAGCTTGTCAGCTTTTTGTATAGGGTTTTCCTGCTTATTATAAGGTAAGTGTATGCACGAATATATGTATCTGTGTGTTTGTGTGTGTGTGTGTGTGTGTGTGTGTGTGTGTGTGTGTGTCGTGTTGTGTGCAACTTTGCGTGTTGTTGAGCAAGCCATAAAAATTTGCAAAAAGCACAACAAACAGCAGCAACAACAATGCACAGGGTGTTCCACAAAAGGGCGAAAGGATGCAGAAGGTTCTTGCCGGTTGTTGCTGCTGTTGTTGATGTTGTTGCTGCTGTTGTTGGCGTGGGTGTCTCGCAGCGTTGCTTCATGCATGGGTGAATCCTTGCATTGCTTGTCGTTATCCTTTTTCAAAATACTTGCAACTGCCTTGCGAGTTTTGAAGTCGACGTCAACTAATGGTAGAAACAACAATAGCAATAGCAACAACATTTACGACAGCAACAACAGAAACAACAACAACAGCAGTGGCAACGGCAACAACATTAACAATAACAACAACAGTAGCAACAGCAACAATAGCAGCAACAACAGCAACAACAGCAACAACAGCAACAACAGCAATAACAACAGCAACAACAACAGCAACATATGCAACATATGCAACATCAGCAACATAAGCAACATAAGCAACATAAGCAACATAAGCAACATCAGTAACAACAACAACAGCAACAACAGCAACAACAGCAACAACAGCAACAACAGCAACAACAGCAACAACAGCAACAACAGCAACA
>JBANCZ010001371.1:0-22219 GCA_037040025.1 Sphaerogastrella javana | reverse complement strand
ACAACACAAAACAACACCACACAACACAACACAACACAACACAACACAACACAACACAACACAACACAACACAACACCACACAACAAAAACAACATCAGTAAAAGAATTCATTTGGTTTTGGCGCATACGAAATTCAGCCAATCGCCATCGTTTGGTTGCTGTTGTTGCTGCTGCTGCTAATGTTTCAACGATTTTACAGCTAGTTATGCAAATGGCCGTTTTGGAAAGTCTTATTAGCTTTAGGCGCTGCTTTAGTGGCGACAATGGAGTGTGTCTATCGCCCGCCGATGATCTCATGCAGCAGCACATAAAATAACACAAAAAACAGGGCGTGACAATAGTAAAAAGCCCCAATGAATTAGCTAGTCCAAGTCCCACAAGTCCCTGATTTACCACTCCTAGTGCTTTTGTTTAATAACTCAATTTAATAGCCAACCATTAATCATACGCCGCGTGAAGCTGAACAAAATGCGCGTAAAATGCATTGTTTCCAACAAAAACAACAAAAACAAAAACAACAACAGTCAAAAGCAAAACGATTGAGTCCTCGCCATAGCAAGCAGCTTTCTTTGCAAAGATATGTAGTCTATGCAAAGCTGTCAGCTTTTTCTGCGATGGTTTGTTGCCTACGCAAGGCTGCCAGCTTTGCTTACAATGGTCATTCAATGTATTGCTACAGTCGCAAGGCTAACAGCTTTTTGTTAAGAGCAATGAGTTAGACTAATCAAGCAGTTGGGCAAGCAGTTAACAGTGCGCGCGCTCTCTGATATTGGAACGAAAAGGAACGAATTTATTGTTTTCTAAAGGAAATTAATAATAAATATTATTATTTGGATGAAAATAAAAATAAAATAATGTAAATGAACTGAACATGAGGTCTTCTAGGACCAAGACAGTCTCAACCGCACTGAGAAAAACACTTAACAGTCCCTCAACGTGACTTTAACAGTAACATTTGTGGGTGGTTTATTTTGGGGGTGGGTTGGCTAACTTTCCGCGGGAAATATGCTATAAACGGACGAAACTCAACAGGTTTAAGTTCAGTTGCGTTTGTGCCGCAATACGCGTCGATTGTGCAATACTTGGCTGACTCCGCAGATATTAACGGTACTTTGAGTGCTTAGCCAAATAGATAATTGAATTATATACATATATATGTATTTGGTACGCTTTTTATGCGCTAATAAAAGTAGAATATTATATATGGTTTATGGCTATGAAACAGGAAATTGCAAACGTTCTCATGCTGTGCGCGTTGCTATTTAAATTGTCAATATTAAAGGCACATCTTTACGCCTACAATAGAAATATATATATATATATATATATATATATATATACATGTGTGTGTTTGAGTGTGTATGATGATGATATATTTAATACACTTAGCGATTGTTTGCGCTCACTTCTTGGCCATTTGTCAAACGCAATTAAAACTTTAATCAATAAATGCGCCTGATGAGTGTGTGAAAAGTCAACAACAACAACAACAACAACAATAGCAAAGAATCATACCAAAAGGATATGTGTCGCAAATTGTTTGCTCAACGCCTACACTGAGCAAAACAATTGTGTGTATCATAATCCCTTATTTACACGCACGAAAGCAAGCATCAAATTCAGTGTTACCACAGAGCCTTCTTCATGCCTCCTCGCCCTGACCAACTACCCTTACTATCCCACTATCCGCTGCCGCTACCTTTTGACCCTTCGCTGCCATTCCCGGTCCCTCTCCCGCTTCCACTGCCACCATTCTCTTGCCTGCTGCCGCTGTGCGTCGACTGCTCATCCATCAAATTTGTTGGCTAACGCCAAGGGGCTAGGGGCAACGTGGACTGGGCCAAGGCACGCTCGGTGTTGGGGGCGTTTGGTTGTCTCTTGTCTCTTGTCTCTGGCCGATGGCCCATATGTGTTTATTTATCCGTTTTTGCAATTATTTTACGCGCCTTTTCTCATTACTGGCATACTGGCAGACCAACGCACAGCTGAGCGAAGCGGAGCAGACAGCAGAGCGAACTGAGGAAACTCCACAAGTGTCAAGTGTGTAGAACGTGGGGAAGCGCATACAGTTATGTTAACCCCATCTACATGGTCATAAACGTTGCGGCTTTATGAGGCGACAATATGCTAAATGGTCGGAATTGATACAGTCAACAACTAGCAACAACAGCAACAACAACACCACCAACAACAGCAGCAACAACAACATCAACATCAGTAATAGCAAACACGAAGAACAACAACTGGACATAGGGAATAGCATGCAACGCAACAAGGAGACAGCTGTGGATGCGACAGCAAGAGCTTCAGCGATTGCCACCTCAGCTATGGCAACTGCCAGCGCATCTGCCTCTGCCTCAGCATCGGCCGCGGCGTCCACCTGCATTAAGATCAACATTAGCAATTGCAAATCGAATCATCCTGCTGCACGCGGTGATTTAGGTGCTGGCAGCCATGCTGGGGGCGGCAGCAGTGGGCGTGGCTTGCTGCTGGTGCCCACGCACACGCACCACAACCTACAGCTCGATAAAATCTCCGTGCGCTCGATTAGTTCCGAGGACATTTCAAATGGTGGCAGCGGCAGATGCTGCAGTGCAGCCGCTCGCAATCCGGCCATCAAAACGGGACGACGCCTGCAGCTGATGCAGGTGAGTGGCGCCGCCCAGGGGAGGCGTGTTCAACGAGGGGTGCTAGTATCAAGCATAAATTAGCAAAACGTATGCATCTTAATTAGCGCACGGCAGAGAGCAAAGAGCGCGGAGAGAGAAAGGGACATAGAGAGAGTGCGAGATACATAGAGACAGAGAGAGAGAGGGCGTGCAAGGGGTCGAGTCACGTGCGTGCGTTAATGAAGTGTTGCGATTAGCAGCGAGTGAAGACTAAAGAGCGGGGAGCGGGGAGCGGGGAGTAAAGAGCTGAGTGAGCACGATAAAAACAAATGACAGTGGGACACTCTGTCGAGTACAGACACACATACACAAGCAAATGAGAATAGATAGTCATGGCTTGAACTACAACGCTTACAGTATTCAATAATACCCAGCAGCGATTGCACGTGGGGCATGATAGGTTTGTACAAAGCAAATAGAGGAAGTTACACTATTATAGCCATGAGACTATCAGGCAAAGGGGCATATAAGGAGTTTCCAATAAGATGTGTTGATAATAGTTGATATTCAGCTGTACAGGGCTTTAGTTAGGTTTATATCGAGTTGTTGCATACGAATATTTATAAGATACGAGCATTCGAATACAGGATAGCCTTGCTTAGAGGCCGTCTCTATATCAGATATTGCTCAATGCCCCAAAAATTATGCTATACTTGTGCCCTTACGATTAATGTATCAATTCGTCACATATAGATCGACTTATATATAGTAACAGATGAGGCGCCTGCAACTGAACTGTTTGTACATATTTTTAGATGATAATACTACCATTTATACCAATATTGGCATTGATTGTGCAAACATCTCTAACACTGCAGGAGATACTGGAGTATAGAGCCGATGTGGCCGATATTGAGACACAGGTGAGACTCAACGAGAGAGAACAAACAATTAGCTCAACTCTATAGCAGAGGGTGTGGAGGAGCGGGAGGGGAGATGGGGAGTGTGTGGCTGTGAAAGAAGGATAAGTGAGTCGGTGTAAGGCGTAATTAAAATTTATGGCTGAAATTCAATCATACGCCAAGGCTGCCCACGTTCAAAGCTCACTTGACCAGCACAACAGAAAGATGGGATATGGAGGTCGACGTGGAGAATGGGAAAGGCGGGGGCAGTTGTGGAAAATATCGTAATTCCCACGATATTTGTTTGTTCAGGTAAGTGCTTGAAGCTTTAAGTCCGGAAAGAAATCTAAACGCGTAACCACGCGCTTCACTGAGAGCGCTATAAAGCGATTCGACATTCACCCACACCCACCCCCGCCCCACCGACTTGACAGCCCCCTCAGGACGCCCATGTATACGCTTTATGCAAATGCGAGCGGAAAAATATGATAGAAAGGAAATAATAAAAATATTGCCCGATGCCAAAGTGAATTGATAAGCAAAATATGCAATGGCACACTTACAACTCTCGTGTGTATGTGTGTTTGTGTGTGTGCGGAAGAGCGCAAAGACTCCCGAAGGGACGTGGACAATCAGGAAGTGTGCGCTGAATTGGGTCACGTACTTAGAAGTGCAAAACATGGTAAACGGACCATGGATAATACGAAAAATTGCATACTCTAGAAATTGTAGGTCTACATAAAGCCAAATGAGTGACCCAGGGGGATTCAGTGGTGCCTTGAGGGATGCATGACTGTTGAACTATGAAATTACTACTCAAACATCTCCATCGAGTGCTGCAGACGATAGCTGTCCGATTAAAGACACATATCATATAAGAAATAAACATATATAAGTGTATGCAGTACTGGTATTTATAGTTATAATGTATATCTCCAGTATATGTCATACTTATCAAGACCACACCTTAGTGTTAATCGATACTATACGTAATCGTTAATCGAGTTTCATTGTCTGTTTGACTATAAATACGACCCACACACGGCACATGCGGTGACATTAGGTGACAATTGCTACAGATCTGGGCAAAGTGGTGACTCGATTGCAGCTGGAACGGTCCGAGGTGGCATTCTATATCTTTACCAATGGCAGCAAGCAGCGGTAAGTGAGCTGTATTAGGGCTTTGTAATACATGGCTGTGACTGTTCACGGTATTTATACACATGCACGGACTCAGGGCGAATCTGACCCAGAGATTCGCTAATACAGATCACGCTTTGAATAACATGACTACCTGGAGTGAGATCAGTGTGCCCACAGCACCCGACGAGGATGAGGACGATCGTGAGGTTATGTTGAACCGTGAAGAATTTCAGAGTCGCCTCAATGAGTTCAGAGAGCGCGTTCGCCTCGAACCGGAAGATAGCTCCATAACCGAAGTCATGAACTGGTATACATCCATAAATCGTGGTCTACTGCATCATTTAAATGAACAGATCAAAGAAACGGACAACAGTGGCGTCTGGCGGTGCGTAACCCCCTCCCTTCCTTTATTTTCACTTTTTACTCTTGTTCTTATGCTTGACCTAACCGGTCTCGCTACCGTCAAAAATGTACTTGCAGTTATTTGGTTGGATTCAAGAATCTGCTGAAATCCATTGAGTGCCAGAATATAGCCACATCCTTTGGCATACGCTATTATGGGCGTGGCGCACTCACAGCCGACAACTTTGTCTCCTACGTGCGCTACGAGTTCATGGCCAGAGAACTGATTAACTCCACCCTCAACTATGCTCCCATGCTTAAGTCTATGTATACCAATATAACCAATACCAAGCAATTCCACAGGGTCAAGCACATGTGAGTACAAATACAACTAGAGAAACTATAGAGTACAACTAACTAACTTGCAGGAGCACAATCGTACTGAAGAACAAACCAAATATATCAGATGAACGCAATGCCATCGAGTACAATGAATTCATGCATAACTACACCGACGATTTGCGTATTTTGCAAAAGGCGTTACGGCGCCTAATCAAGTAAGTGCGAAGAAAAGTCTATGCAGATACTTATACCCGCACAGACACTAATTTAATCTTATAACGCTGACAACTGAAGAAACGCACGATCGATACGTACGAGATACTCAGCTTGTTATCGATACTATCGGCAATAAGTCAATCGCAATAAGACTGCACCGAGTTAACTTACTCTTCATGATTTTTTTTCCCATTAATTCACAGGGAGTATGTAGACAAAACACTAGTCGAGGCAGATCGCAAGGAAGCCATAGGCATTGCAATACTTGTGGTAGTGCTGCTGGTGTCGCCTATTATAATCATTCTAGTAAAGAATGCAGCGGCCACCATACAGGTAAATATTAGTATTACATTTTGCACTGGGGTTATGTAGCATAACACGAACATTCCCCTCCTTATCCCTCTTCCTCTTTACAGCTGTATGCCATGAATCTGTCACTAAAAGCCAAGGAGTTGAAGCGTGAGAAGCGGAAAAGCGATTCGCTTCTGTTTCAAATGCTCCCGCCCAGCGTGGCCATGCAACTGAAGCAGACACAGCAGGTATTATGCCACATAATGAGAGTCATTCATTTGTTGCCAGTTGCAATTTTCTCAGGTGCCCGCGGAGCTGTATGAGGCGGTGACCATTTACTTTAGTGACATTGTGGGATTTACTGAAATCGCAGCAGACTGCACGCCGCTAGAGGTAAGAGTCTCAAAGGAAGATAGAGAGAGCGTGTGTGTGTGTGTGTGTGTGTGAGAGAGAGAGAGACAGAGGGTGGTATGATGGACATATGGCTAGCTCACTCTCGCCTACTTTATCATTTCCATGGTGAATACGGTTACCTCTTTCGCACACATGCCGCATGGTCTGACAGCTTGAATAAATTTAGCACCATGTTGGAATTTGTAAATGAATTGTTTTACATTCGATTAAGCTCAATTTATGTTGTCAGGTGGTGACCTTTCTCAATTCAATCTATCGCGTCTTTGACGAACGCATCGAATGCTATGATGTCTACAAGGTGGAAACCATAGGCGACTCCTACATGGTAGCATCCGGACTGCCAGTGAAAAATGGTAAATTATGCAAATATGGCGTCGAGCATTGTAGGCGTTGACCGCACCACCATCTCCCACCAATACCCATCAACACCCACCAGCACCCACCACTCCCAAAGAGAAACCCCCAGCCATACGCTAATTTGCAACATATGTTTAACCGCAGGCAACAAGCACATCAGCGAAATAGCAACCATGGCTCTGGATCTACTCGATGCCTCTTCGGTGTTTCGCTTGCCACGTGCTGGCGACGAGTTTGTGCAAATCCGTTGTGGCGTGCACACAGGACCCGTGGTGGCTGGAATTGTGGGTACGAAGATGCCACGTTATTGTCTTTTTGGCGACACGGTGAACACCGCCTCGCGCATGGAGAGCACGGGCGATGCACAGAAGATACATATCACCGAGGAGATGCACGAGGCGCTGCAGCAGGTGGGCGGTTTCAAGACCGAACATCGAGGACTTATCGATGTTAAGGTAAATGCGAATGCTAGCCAGCAACTGAAACACCCAAATACATACGACAATCATTTGAATTGTATGCTTGCAGGGCAAAGGACTCATGAGTACTTATTGGTTGACCTGCAAGGATGGACCGGTGCGTGTGCGTGAGGAGATCTCATGGTGTGCAGACATGCAGCCTGTTTTCCTGGATCATCTCAAACTGCACCCGCCCACCAACTACAAATTGCCCAAGCGCAAATAAATCAGTCCAATCAGACGCATCCACATGAGCCAAATTATAACTTTGAAGCTTCTCTCTATATATCTGTTTCGCTGTCTGCCTGTAGTTTGTTCTGTCTGTGCATTGTAGACACGCCCCGTGGGCGTATATGTACCATATATAATGGCTACAATTGTTACTCTATTACTTATGTATGCCCTTACAACCCTCAAAATCGGTGTCCAAACCAACCATAATTACATGCAAGAACAACAGCATCTCTACTCTAATCAAGCAAATATCCTACGCAAACAAACTTATATATTATTCATTTATATCTATATATATACATATGTATATAAAATGAATAGCGCACACTTGGTGCGATTATAAATTTTCTTGGAATATATAGGAGTAAATAACTCAGTTAGTTCATTTAAGCTAATGTCGAAATTTGAAACTGTTATAACACTGATCTCTGTGTAATTTGAAAAATATATTAAAATACTGGATAACAGTTTGCTGTCAA
Source organism: Sphaerogastrella javana (assembly GCA_037040025.1). NCBI lineage: Eukaryota > Metazoa > Arthropoda > Insecta > Diptera > Drosophilidae > Sphaerogastrella > Sphaerogastrella javana. Next base: position 14,431 of record JBANCZ010001371.1, on the reverse strand, counting down.
GATATGATTGCTTGGAAATTCCTAGGGTCTCTACTCATTTTACTGGGTCGCTCGCTTCTTGTTTCTGGCGGACGTGGCACTTTTACCAGTACTAAGGATGAAGACTTTCAGATGCTTTTAGCGGGCAACATTCTACCCGATGTCAACAAATATGTGAGGCACATAGTATCTATTCGCACCAGACACTTCATCAAGTTTCCGGGCGACAATCATTTTTGCGCGGGCGTTCTCACTAGCAGCAAGACTGTTCTGACGGCAGCTCACTGTATAACGGAGTGAGTTCAGGCTGTGTATACCCGTACCCTTAATTTAATATGATTTCATATATAGTATCCACAAGTCCATGATGAATCCACGTAGTTTATTAGTTGTTATTGGCCACTATGATCGATTGGAGAAATACGAAAAGACCGACACGCGATTTGTCGATCGTATTGTCGCCCATCCCGAATATCTTCGCAACACAAAGAACGATGTGGCGATGTTGCGCTTGACAAAGGACATACTGGGAAAAACGCGTAACGCGAAACCCATCGATAGACGTAGGGTCTCAAACGCGATGCCTGGCACGCGCTGTACGACCTACGGCTGGGGTCAGGTTTATCAGGTAAAGAAGCCTAGCTTACCCACTTACATCTACAATCTAATAGTTCAATTCGGCCTACCTTTTTCTGCAGCATGGTCCGTATGCCAGTGAGATAATGTACCTCGATGTCACGGTGCGCCCGCCAGAGTATTGTGCAGACTTGGACACCTTCGATTTGTTGAACAACATCTGCACAGAACCGGATACGGGAGGCGAAGTCTGTCCAGGCGATATGGGCGGGCCGTTGATGTGCAATGGAGCTTTAGAAGGTATCGTTGGTGGAGCACAGCAATGCGTAGGCATCAAAGCCATCAAATTTATCAATTTCACTACTGTCGAAGCATGGGTGGATAAAACCGTGAACATGCTTAACGGTGGCGGTACTGTGCATCTTTCGGTACTACTTTTCATTTGCTGTCAGCTGTGTCATTCAATCGGAAGTAGTTTTACTTAACGCTGCAAATTACCGTAAGTTGCAAATGCCTATGTATTAGACACACATATGTAGGTTATGTGAATAGTATAAGATTGCACTAAATAAATTGAACTATGTATTTATTTGTTTGCTTTCGCGCTCCAAACCGATTGACGTACTGTGTTGTATAACGTGCAATTGACTCAACGAGTAGAGTGTGGCATTCCAATTGACATACAGTTAGTATTTTATGGACTTTGGTATTTTTTAGCACTTGTCTACATATTTTCGTGCCCTCTCGCTCTTGCACGTCAGCTGTTTGAGAGCTGCGAATATGTAACAGTTGTTTTAACAATTAAAATTGATTCATTAACCTATTTAGAAATTGGAAATTATGTTTTACTTACGCCGACTTGCGGTTAGTCGCTACCTGCAATATTGGCAACGAAACCAATTCAGCTCTGTCTCCACATGGTCACCATTGGCCAATGCATTCAATGCACCACCGGCAAAGCGCCTTAATTTTACCCGGAATGATGTGGTCAGGTCAAATAATAAACATTATACATATGTTTATATATAATATAATATATACGTACCCAACTGTAGGGCTTGTTTGGCATGCCGGAGCTGCGCAGCGCTGAGGGATTCTATTTGCTGCGCGAAAATGTGGAGAACTCGACGCAGGAACTCATAGAAGAGGCCACATCCACTGGAAGGCAGCGAAAGATGGTCGATATATTCGACGAACTCTCCGACTCCCTGTGTAAGGTGGCCGATTTGGCTGAGTTTATACGTATAGCGCATCCCAAAGCCAAATACACACAAGCTGCTGAACAGGCCTGTATTAGCATATGCGGTGTAGTGGAGAGCTTGAATACACACAAACCGCTCTACCAGACGCTAAGTCAGGTGGTGCAGCAGGGCGATATTTTGCCCACGAATGAAGTCGATCAGCATGTAGCCAAATTGTTCCTCTTCGACTTTGAACAGTGCGGCATACATCTGCCAGAGAAGGAACGCTTGCGTGTGGTACGCCTCAATGATTATATACTACAGCTGGGGCAGAAATTCATGAATGGCGCTGCAAACCCAACGGTGCTGCCACGCAGTCGTGTGCCGCAACATATGCGTGACTAGTGGGTATAGATTAAATCGCATAATCATTTGCTAATTGCAATTCTTCGTCTCTACAGTTTTCCCACATCCGGCGAGAATATCATTATAACTGGGCTCTGTACTAACGCCGCCAACGTACAGATGCGCGAGGCTGCGTATCGATTGTATCTGCAGCCACTGGATAGCCAGGAGGAGCTGCTCAAGGATTTGCTGCTTTGTCGCTACGAATTGGCACGGAGCTGCGGTTTTGAAACGTATGCCCATCGCGCGCTTAATGGCAGCACCATGGAGCGACCGGAGGTGGTGCGCGAGTTCATTGACACACTCTCAGAGCAGCTGCGCCCACGCGCCGAGGCCGACTTTGCGCTGATGACTCAAATGAAACGTAAGGAGAGCGCACAGCCGAAGGCGCTGACTGAGATCTGGGACACTCCTTACTTTACCGGCCAGCTAAAACGGCAGGCTCTGGACGAGCAAACTAATGAGTTTCTGCCATACTTTTCGCTTGGCGGTTGCATGGAGGGCCTAGACAATTTGCTCTTCTCGCTCTACGGTGTCCGCCTACAAACTGTTGAGTTGGAGCCTGGCGAAAGCTGGCACAGCGACATTTATAAGCTGGCTGTGGTGCACGAGCAGGAGGGCCTACTCGGCTACATCTACTGTGACTTCTTCGAACGCAGTGGCAAACCAAACCAAGACTGTCACTTTACTATACAAGGCGGAAAGCGGTTGCCTGATGGTAGCTATCAGCTTCCGATAGTGGTGGTCATGCTGGGCCTGGCACAGCCACGATGGACGGGACCAACGCTGCTCTCGCCCGCGCGCCTTGACAACCTGTTCCATGAGATGGGCCATGCCATGCACTCAATGCTGGCACGTACAGAGCACCAGCATGTGACAGGCACACGCTGTGCCACCGACTTTGCCGAAGTGCCCAGCGTCTTGATGGAATACTTCGCCAGTGATCCCCGAGTGCTACGAACCTTTGCACGCCATTTCCAGACGCACAAACCCATACCGGAGGACATGCTACTGCGTTTGTGCGCCTCCAAGCATGCATTTGCCGCCAGTGAGACACAGCTACAGGTCTTCTACTCAGCACTGGATCAGGTATATCATGGGCATCTGGAGCAGCAGGGCGCGAATACCACAGAGACCTTACGCACGGTGCAGCAGCAATATTATGGACTGCCCTACGTGGAGAATACGGCCTGGCAGCTGCGCTTCTCACATTTAGTAGGCTACGGGGCCAAATATTACGCCTACCTGATATCGAAGACCATTGCCTCCTGGATATGGCAGACTTACTTCGAAGCGAACCCCTTCAACCGCCAGGCTGGAGAGAAATATCGATCAGATATTCTTGCACACGGCGGAGCTGTTCCGAGTCGGAAGCTGGTGGCAAATTTCCTCCAGCGTGACCTGACACCTAGCATTTTGGCAGAAAGTCTGATACATGAGATTGACATGGACGAGTCAAAGATTAAGCAGTTGATCGCGAGCAAACAATAATAATTAAATTAATTGTATATATAGTTTGATTTTGACGTTAATTATAATTAGTTAACTGCCCTAACATTTGTTTGTACATGGCGAATTTAGTTAAAGTGAATTGATTATGTTATGCCGGCAGCACAGCGGGCATCAGCTCCACGCCCACAAACTCTTTGGCAATACGCACGCCCACAAAAAACATGCCGAAACTTTTCACCAACATCCTAAAAGTGAAACGATAAAGTTTGGTTATGTAAATGTACAACCGCTTGGGACAATGGATTATTATTTCACTACTCACCACTGGAACTCATTGTGGTAAATACTACGTAATATGTTAAACGGATTGCCAGCTTTCGCCATTATAGTGATATCGAATGTTTAATGTTAAATTGAAGCAAGGACTTAATCTGGTTTGCTACTTGTATTTTGTAAGAGCGAACAGCTTTAACAAATAAACAAATGCACACTGAGTGGAACCTTAAAATTTCAGCATTTTTTAGTAACAAGAGTAGGTCACACTGATATTTCAATGGTAAGAAATACGATTGTAAAAATACCAAAAAGCTACTTTCTTATACTGCGTTACAGAAACGAACCATTATATGTATAATTTGGCTGACAATTGTACAGACACGTTTTCGAAAATTGCGGTAATGCTATTGAACATCCATTTGTACATTTGAACTAGTTCACACTGAATTGTCACTGCGCGTTTCCCTGATTTCCGTACTCTGGTCACACTCTTTTGACTAGTCCATTGCACGTGCAGCGCGCCACACAAGATACTTGTGCATTTTGGCAGTTGGTTGCAATAATTAGTAAACATGGATCCTCCCAAAGACGAAGTTAACATGGAACTGGTAGAACCAGAGGATGCGGAGAGTGACATGGAGGCCGACAGCGACAACGAGGAAGAAGGTGAGGGCACTGTTACGAAGGAAGTCTATCTGCCGGGCAAGAGGCTTGCCGCGGACGAGGAATTGGTGTGCGATGAGAGTGCCTACGTCATGCTGCATCAGGCTTCGACAGGTGCGCCATGTCTGAGCTTTGACATAATACCCGATGAGCTGGGCTCGGGCCGTGAAAGTTTTCCCCTGACCGCATATATTGTGGCTGGCACACAGGCAGATCGAGCCCATGTGAATAACTTGATTGTTATGAAAATGAGCAATTTGCACAAGACTCAGGAAGACGAGGACGAGGATGACGAAGAGGATGAGTTGGAAGACGATCAGGATGAGATAGCTGATCGCAGTGAGCTGAAGAAACCACAGATGACCTGTGCTCTGATCAAGCATCAGGGTTGCGTAAATCGCGTGCGCGCAAGGCGTTTGGGCGATACCGTCTATGCTGCCTCTTGGAGCGAACTAGGTCGTGTGAACGTCTGGAATCTGACAGAGCAGCTACAGGCTGTGGAGGATGCGCAGCTGCTTAAGCAATACGAGCAGCAGAATGCAACCAATGAACGTGCCGCTTTCACATTCAGTGGACATCAACAGGAGGGCTACGCAGTAGATTGGAGCGCTTGTGCTGAAGGTGTGCTGGCTACGGGCGACTGTCGCCGTGATATACACATCTGGAGTCCGCTCGAAGCTGGCAGTTGGAAAGTTGATCAACGTCCACTTGTGGGCCATACAGCATCTGTGGAGGATTTGCAGTGGAGTCCAAATGAGCGCAGCGTGCTTGCGTCTTGCTCCGTGGACAAAACCATACGCATCTGGGACTGCCGTGCCGCGCCCCAAAAGGCTTGTATGTTGACTTGCGAGCAGGCGCATGAAAGCGATATTAATGTCATATCTTGGAATCACACGGAACCCTTTATAGCCAGTGGTGGTGATGATGGTTTTCTGCACATTTGGGATCTACGCCAATTCAAGAGCCAAAAGCCTATAGCAACATTTAAGCATCATACCGATCACATCACCACCGTCGAATGGAATCCCATAGAGGCCACCACGCTTGCCTCTGGCGGCGATGATGATCAAATTGCGCTCTGGGACTTGGCCGTAGAAAAGGATGCGGATCAGGAGTCGGCGCCGGCGCAAAATCAAGAGGAGCTAAATAACCTTCCTCCACAGCTGCTCTTCATACACCAAGGTCAGAAGGAGATCAAGGAGTTGCACTGGCATTCTCAGCTACCCGGTGTGATTCTTTCCACGGCGCACAGTGGCTTCAACATCTTCCGCACGATTACAGTGTAGTTGTAGTTAGTTAACCGTCTGACCTGTTAATCCTTAGCCCCTAAACACAATAAACTAAACCATAAAGTAATGTTAGTATTGGTTATTAGCTTTTATTGTGGCTGTTTTCCTTCATCCGTCACTGGGTTGTCGCTTGCGTCCTGTTCCTCCTCATCCAGCAGCATTGTGATGTTGATGAGATGACGCATGGTAGGACGCCCATGCGGACAATTCTGCGAATATATAAAGTAAAGCAACGATGATGGTTACTAGTAACCAGTCTAGTAATCATCTCACTTACCCAGGGCTGCTCAATCTTGCCAAGCTGCGTAACGAGTCGTCGCATGGTGGTGCTACGATGAAGAGTAGTGCCAATCATTATGGACTTACGGCAGGCGCGGGATGCGAACATGGCACGTATGCGTGAGGGACGACAGACGGTGCCCGTAGGTGCATCCTGCAGCATGAAGATCAGCTCATCAATGTCTTCCTTGCCAAACTGCCAATTCTTGCTGAAAGGTTTGCCCAGAAGACGTACCTTTTGCGTAGTAGGCGCTATATAAAAACAAAAGGATTCAGTTCGTTATATTTCAAGAGTCATTAGCCTAGTGCTCACCCTGTTCATCGATGGCAAAGCGAAAGCCATTCTGTTCAAAGATTGGCAAGTGATCAAGTAGAATTAACTCATTCACTGCCGTTAGCTCCAACGCTTGTGGCATCGCCAGTGGCTGTTGCTCCAACCTGGTGGTACGTTGTAACATCTCGAAGTTGTACTTTTCATCCGCCGCATGCTGATCAACTATGAAGAGGTCATCGCGCAATTTGACTATGATGAAACCCAGATTGAACTGCCCTATAATTTGCATGCGCTCAAAGTCGCACTTGTGTATCTCCTGCTGCAACTCTGCCTCCGCGTGCTGGTTCTGTTGAGGATTAATTTTGCTCTTGAACCGCAAACGTTGCAGTTTGCTGCTTTGTTTACGCTGTAACTCCTGATTCTCCTGGGCCTGCAGGCAATGTCTAATCTCCTCTAAAGTCGTGCGCAATTCACCTGATGCAAGATTCATTGGTGCTTCCTCCGCATCGCTGTCGCCGTCCAGCTCTATGCGTGTGGGCATTTCAATTTCATCATCGCTATGTTCTATGTTGGCCTCCGTCATTATAGCTGATATCACTGGCGGCGATTCCTTATCTTCCTTGGGTATTACCTCTGTTATACTGCGTTGCGGCTTCAATGGTGTTTTGCAGGTTACTGTGGACTGCTGCAGTAGTTCATCATAGGCTAGAATAGCGATTAAATAGGTATTAGCTATAAAATGGAACTACTTAAGCTTCACTGACCTTACCGAGGGACTCTTGCTTCAGCTGCTTCAAACACAGAAAACTGCTGTTGGGACTTTGGTGGGATATAGGCGTTTCTGCCTGTCTGTCCTCCCGCTGTTCCACTGCCTCTTCTTGGTTCTCTAATTTCATCACCCTTACCTCCTTAACTTCACCTTCAATGCTCTGCTTGCGCGGCGTCTCTTGGTTAAGAAATTGCTCTATTTTTTGCAGTTTTGTAACACGTGTGGTGACCTCATCGTTATCGCCACAGCGTCGTTTGCCAGATATAGCTGGTGCTACGCCCTTAGTATCCCCAGTTCGACGCCACTGCGTCAGCACGTCCATGAAACGTTGTGAGGAGGCAATGGGTACAGCCACCAATTCATTAGTTTCCACGGACTCTGGCTCACTCTTCGGTTGCAACAGGGAGACTATGGATACATTTTGCATTTGATAGGTAGCGGGTAGCCGGCCAAAGGTGTCCAATAGGGATTTCTTTAAGGCGAGCAGCAAAATGCGTTCATTATTAAGCAACAGCTGCCGCTTATCAGGCGTTAGATTCACATCGACATCAGCACGTGCAGTAACTATGTTAAGGTAGATAAAGGGCTGCTGCTGTACATTGTATCGATGGTACACATCATTCATTAGTTTGGCTATCTGTGGGCATAAACATGTTCGGTCGAGGACATAAGTCAATAGTTAGATAAGTATCAGCTACTCACATTCTTTGGCTCGCAGGGACGCGCATTGACGTAAAAGAATTGTCTGTCTCGAGCGGATCTGCCTGCGCCGTGGCGACAGCTGGATATGTAGCCCTGCAGAAGAAAGTTCGCTTCATTCAGACGCGCCACATCATCGGCCGTGAACTGAGTGAAGCTGCAATCTGCGGCACTATCGGCACCTTGCAGCTGTTCACGCAACTGCTGCTCCGTGAGCTGCTCTGCGCCATAAGGCGACTTCAGCTGCACCAAATCCGCCGCTTGACGTGCACCAAACACTGCAGTTATATTGGCCAACTCATCCTGGGATCCGTGCGTTTGCATTATGACAGATTTAGCGCCTTTTGGTGTTTGATTGCTGCATATAATGCGCACGCCTTTGCTGACAAGGCAATAGGCTTGCAGAATTTGGCACATCTTGTTAAACTCTTTCTTAATGTTACGCGTAAAGTCGCGTCGACGCACGGGCAGTGTACTGAAGAGATTCTGCAAGGCGACAGTGGTGCCCACTCCACGTGCACAGCTGGAACGCTGCTTGATCCGACCCTCATGATCCAGAACAACTTTTATAGCTACACATTGTATAGTAGAGCTAATAAGTGAACGATTTGATTACTTTAGATATTCTCCACCGGCTTACCTACGGGATTAGACTTGTGCCTCGTCTGTATGACCATATCCGACAGTGCACACAGTGAACTGAGAGCCTCGCCGCGAAATCCAAACGTTTCCACGTCTAGCAAATCCACAAATTCGCGTATTTTCGACGTATGGTACTTGGCAGCTAGAAATGTCAGGCACCATAAGTACATTTTACTGTAACAACATTCGCTAACCCACTCATTCCCTCTAGATTTGCTTCCTCGACGCCACTGCCATTATCGCTCACTTCGACACCTTCTAGGCCCTGATCTTTGAGTTTTATCTCTATGAGCGTAGCGCCCGCGTCGATAGCATTCTCCACCAACTCCTTTATTGCCACCGCAAGGCTGAGTACCACCTACAAATAAATAAAATACACTTTTTCAACTACTTTTGTGTGGTTTATTTTTATTATCATCTTGCCTGTCCGGAACATATTTTGTGTACAGTATCCTTGGCTATGGCCTTTATTTGACCTGAGGATGCATTTGTGGGCTGCGGTATACTTGCGTCCTCCTTAATTTCACTCATTTTCCGCTTTAATTATATATTTATGCATCTATTACAAACTATCAGCAAAACACAAAGCCCGCGTAGTGATGCTTCAGTGTTGCCACCTGGTGAATATTGGAGAAAATATAACGCGCTACCAAAATACCAAAAATTCAGTATTTCGGTAGACATCGAAAATACCAAATGGTTTCTTTTGAATTAAAATTAATAAATTTGTTCAGCAAAAATATGTATTTATTAAAGACGTAATACAACATGAAGCGTGATTTTAACATATAATTAACGATGATTTGAAATGAATGAAATGTATATAAATATGAGTAAATAATTAAAAGTGTAATAAGATGATGTGTCATATTTAATAGTAATTAATGATTGTCCGCTGTTGAATGACAGTTAATAGATTTTAACTAGTTGGATGATTTCCTTAAATATTACAAATAGCCACAGGGTCTAAGATTTTAACTAAATGGTCCAGTACTGTAGTTATTTGCTCTTCTCATTGGCCAGTTCCTCCAGTTGCTCGATGATCCTATTCATATCCAGGTCCTTGGCGATTTTCAAGTACATGGTTTTCCGTACTTCATGGAATGATACCCAGGCTGGCAATTCTTTGGCGAGTAGCTTTAGATGCGACTCAATATCCTGAGGCGTTAAGTTCGAACGATAGCTGTTCTGTATTTTCTTTATGATTATCTCTAGCGTGAGCACCCCTTTGCGCTCCGTGACAAAGACGTTCCGCAGGTGTCGCGCGAGCTCCGGCAGACGCGAGTATTTGGTGGCCTCTAAATCCTGTGAGGGACGTCGTGTCATTGCATCCAGCGCTTTAGCCGCCTGCTTGGCGCGTATTTTCTCGATAAGGGATTGAGGTAAGCCCTTGAGTAGGTTGGCGGTCACATCGCCAGCTGCGGCATTATTTGCTACTTTGACAGTTGGCGTCGCAGTGCAAGTTTCCTTCAATAATTTTTCGCTTGGAGCACACTCAGAAGTCTGCTGATCCGCCTGCAGCTTCGCCTCATAGCGATCCATGGCACGCTCCATAGGCGTAGCGCAGTTGAACAGATTTCTGGCCGTTGAGAGTATATCCTTGGCCGAGGAATACTTCTCCACATTGGGTGGCTGCGGCAGCGGAGCCAGTTCAATCTCCGCACAGTTTTCCAGATCAAACTGTGGATGCCACCGCGTTACTGCCTTGTCTAGGATGATCGGTGGATCCAACGAACGCACAAACTGGTCATGCTGCTGGATGACACGTTGCAGCAAAAGATTCTGGAACTTCTGCATGCGTGCAGTAATAACGTGTGGATTCATGGACGTCGACTGTGCCGACGCGAGCACATCGTCCTCATTGATCTTGAGTTGCGGCTGCTGCTGTCGTTGATGTTGCTGATCCAGTTGCTCTACATTAGGACTGATCACCAGCTGGAAGTAATCCGCCTTCGATACGGAGCCAAAATTGCGCATTTTCATTTGACTAAAGATAAATGCCTCCGGGTATAAATGCTTAATCTGCGCCAGATGCATTTCTGTAAAGTTCTTGCGCAGCATACGCTGCACAGCCGGTTTTAACTTCTTGAATGTGATGCACTCCTTGCGATTGTGGAACATGGCCACCACAGAATCCAACCCTTTGAATATATCCAGCAGATGACGGTACTTGTACGGCAGCGGCAATTGTCCGGCTTTGCTCGTCTCAACCAGGTTGGCATAGCGCTTATACGCCGGCAGCTCCACCAGTTTGACGGGCGATCCATTCTTGGCCGGACTAAAGATCAAGCGCTTCGAAACATCCGTGTGACGCGGCGACATCAACTCATTCTTATCGGGTGTGGGAGGTGGCAGCTTTGTGGGCGTCTTAAATGTTTTCAGAGGGCTGCAAAAAAAGTAAAATGAAATTAGAATAATGTTCGTGTAATTAGTTTAAAACAAGGAATGAAGCCAACCGCTAAACTGTAACTATAGCCATTAAAATCGTTTCATTTTTAAAAACCGAAACCATAACCTAAGCCAATATTTCAATCTATATAAGATCGAAGGCGACACCGGTTTCGGTTTCATTCTCTGGTTTAAAATATCAAAAGTTCCAAATAGAAATCATCTATATGGTAGGAGTCTATATAATTGAACGCTAAATAGGGTTTGTCTGATAAGAATTCAACTAATCAGTGAAAATAAACATAATCCGTCGAAGACAAAAGCGCATATCATTGCAATGAGACTGTAAACACACACACATATGTACAATATACATACCTATACGTATATCTAAGGATATAAACCACCACCCAAACTCAGTACGAGTAAAACCGTTACAAAAACCTTCTCGGCTACCTGAGTGCATGTCTAACGAAATTCCCTTGCACACAAATTTTTTACTGCTGTTAAACCACCCTACAGTGCAAGAGAGACAGCATGCGGCAAAACAGAGAAGCCAGAAAAGAGACGACACGATATCAGTCGAAGAGGGTGAGACGAGAGACGGCATTCACTATGGGAAAGGTCAGTCAAGAGTGTAACGTTATACGAAGCGAAGGGTAAACATTGCGATGCACACACACACGCACACACACACACACACACACACACAAACACACACACACACACACAAACACACACACACACACACAGAGACATGCTTGTAGACATGTGTATGAGTTTATGAGCAACTGCAGCATAAATTCAAGTACATACGAAATACAGACTGACCCAGCAGCAGCGCGTTTTACGTTTCAAAGATCAACAACGTCATACTGCACCAACAACAACAACAACAACAATAAGAACAAGAACTCTGCTTGGTTGCAAGATATGCAACATCAGCATTTGTCGGCTTGAATAATAAAAATATATAACCGAAAATAAAGCACAGCTGCCCCACCAAACCCCAACCTTATACGACCTCGTTTAAAACGTTTTGTTAATGATGTTACCCGAATTTCGGTTCTTTTTTTTATCATCTATGTTTTTCTTCAGTCAACGTTTCTAGGCCAAACTTAAGGCAGGCTTCAACTAAAAAACAAAACTGAAAGTTGCAATGCTTACCTGGTTAACACCTCAAGCTCTATGGTATCGAACTCTTTGAGCTGCACTGTCTTCGCCTTGGCTGGAGATGGCCCTGCCTCGCGCAGTCGACGATTGCGCTCCTCCTGCGCCTTGCGCTCCTGCTCCAATTTGGCCTTGCGTGCTAGCACTGCCTTTAGCTCCTGCATCTTGGCGCTGCGTGTAATCTTTGTCTTCACCTCCTCGAAGGTGAGGCCACGCTTGGCCTGCGACATTTCCATTGATGGCGAACAGGATGCGCCTTGATCCTTGATCAACTGTTTGGTGGGCGTACGCATGCCACGCTGTACATTGTCCGCATTATCCATTGAGGGCAGTGTGGCAGCGGGCGTGTGCTCATTCTGGGTCTGTGCATTTACTGTTATGGCTGTTGATGTAGCTTGTTTGCGGGGAGAGAGCGTGCCCTTGCGTATGAACTGTACAAGCTTTTGTTGCTTCACTTCTGGCTGTTTCTTGCTGCTGGTATCCTGTAGCTGCGGCTGTACGCCTATAAGTTTGATGGTGCGGCCGGATCGTGTCCGCATGCCACCTGGCTTAAGTGGCGCCTCGAGTTCTACGTGCTGCACAAGTCCTTGTATTGTTTGTGGTGCAGCAACCTCGGCAGGTTCTGCAAGACGCTGTGAACAAACAGGAAATTATTTGGTTGTAATTGATGCAAAATGGCCGCAAGGCGTTGCATGCCACACACGTATGCTATGTTACACATAGCTATAAAATCTTTGATGTAGCACTGTAGACTGAAGACTGCGGACAATCACAGCAGATAGACAGACACCCACATGTTGAGTACAGTATAACCACTTGCTGCACTTACCCTAGTTTTAATTGTTGTGGCATCTTCAGCTGCAACGCGTTTGCGATTGCTAAAAAATGCGGCGACTGATGGCTGTGCCATGCTATGCTTATCAATTGATACTTGTATTTGTATATGCAATATTTTGCGATTTTTCACTCTGAGCACGTCTTGTTAATCACTGACTATAGGTTAGCACAAACTATTCTTATTAAATTTTACGTCGTGTTGCCGTCTGTGCTCAAATTACAACTGCAGTTTCCCTCCAAATCTAGCCATAGACGCGCCAAATTGTATTCGCGCCAAATATTTTCAAGTAGTGTTGCACAGTGTCAACATAATTGAGAAGTTACGAATGTTTACAACACTTAAAAGTAGTGCATTTTACGTAGTAGAATTATAACAAAGTCATTTCAGCAAACTTATAACACAGTAAGCACAATTTACACCAACAACAAATTGAAAATTGTATTGAAAATGTTTACAATAATATATATTTTGGCAATTTTAGACACAACAATAAGCAATCAGCTGTTCTCTGCGCACAGACAACATTTTAACTACAGCACGACAGCGTATATCGCGAGCTGTAGCTAGGTTATCGATATATCCGATATTTAATCTCCATGGCTGTATATCGCATGAAGTAGGCGATAATTCGTGTTTTTGGTTCGTCGTCTACATAACATTTGTGCTCATTGTAGTGTATTATCTAAATTTTCGTTGGCTAATTATGTTTTACTTCGGTTTAATAACGAGCGTTCGCAATTCTGACAAAAGCAAAAAATAATAAGTCGTTCTGCTTAACAGCTGATTTCAGCAGGCATTCCATCTCTTACTAACACTCCTGAAATAGCAGTGTTGCATTTTGTGCAGTAGATTTTTCCACTCGCAGAATTTTAGCTGCGCAGCAACGTTTTGGCCCTAATGTCCATGCGTTTCAAAGACAGCATGTCTAATGGATTAGCGTGTTGAAACCTGCAACATCATGTAAGTTCAGTCAATAAATAAAATTCATTCGATAGAACGAAAGAAAGGAAATTGCCGAAAATCAAAGAATTATTGCAATTGGCAACCAGTGTGCGAGTGAGCAGGCAATAGCCTAGGGTTCGTGCGTGCGTGTGAATGAGCACACATGAAGAATACGAGAAGGTGACGAGTGCTGCCAACTTGCTTGTGGCACATCTAATAATTTCATTGCTGAATAAAACGCGCTGTTCGTATTTTGTGCTATTATTTTTTAAAAGCAAATTCCTAGCTATATAAAGAAATTGTAAATAATATACATTAAATTGAAACAATGCGATAACAAAGACTCACAATGTGCGCAGAACGTTTAAGTTGGCAGCTCCGATTGGCATAATTTTGCTCGTCCAGCATTTGTTTGACTTTTTCTGCGCATAAAACACACATTTGCTGCATTTAAAATTCCTAATAAATCGCTACAGTGAAAAGTCTAAAAAGTAATACTTCTGAATTATCTAGCCAAAGTGCCACTGGCAGCTGCAGCACCCAAAACCCAATTGGAGCAAGTGGCAGCCCGAGGCACCAAAAGCAACGACGAATCATTCGCGTTAAGCT
>JBANCZ010001370.1:0-22228 GCA_037040025.1 Sphaerogastrella javana | reverse complement strand
CTATGAAGTTGAAGCCATCCCCCTGCCACCAGCACCAGCAAGCGAGGGATCATGAGCTACAACAGAAAACGTGTTTGCTGGGCATGTAAACAGGAAATACACCCGTTAGACGATTTTCATCATTACTGGTGTCATGGAAGGATGTTCGGATGAATATTTTAACCATCCTCGGCAGCGTAGCGCTGTTCGTATTCTGCCTCCTGGGCATCGGCTTGTCGCTGCGGTTCGCCTGCTGGCCTGCTTGGCTGTCTGTGTCTGCACCCTCACCTGCTGCCAGCATTGCGTTTCGTTAGCTCGTGGCGTGCGTTTCGTGTCGGCGGATTCAGAGAGAGAGAAAGCGAATTCGTGCAACAGAAGCTGAGAATTTAGCGAGAAAAGCGTAAATAATAGCGCAGAAGGCAACAGTGCAACAAACCAAAACAATTCACACAAAAAAACAGACAACGTGCGTTTTATTTTTTTTTTCCTTTTTTTTTTTTCAATTTCTAAAAATAATATACAAATTGTCTTCGAATTTTTTTTAAGTGAGTGCAAGTATTATCAAAATAATAAACAGAGCCAACTGCGGCTTGGATTACCAGTGTGAAATCTGATCAACAGCTAATACAGTTAGCTATATATATAAAATATACACAAATATACACAAATATACACAAATATATATATATAAATATATATATAATACTATATATATCGGTGCAATTATGCAGTGCATGCGCTGCCGCAGTTGCAACCTGCAACACTGAGAGAAATTCAAAGAGATGCCAAAACGAAATACAAATTAAAGAAATTCTATGAAATTGCATTAAACTAAAAATTACAAGCATGCATTAATTAATATAAATATTGCTTAAATTAAAAAATAAAAAAATAATAAGAAAATAAAAAATCAACTTAAAGTTGCAGAAGTCAGTGCACAATTGAAGCAACATTTGCTTTTTTTTCGACGTGACATTGAAACTGGCAACAAGCCGCAACAACAACAACAACAACAGCAGCAGCTAAAAATGTGAGTAAAAAATAAATAAAATATAAATAGAAAATATGAGCTTAAACCGCTTTTAGACAGTTCACAGCTGCAGCTGCACAAAAGCAGCATTTGCCACTTTTACTTACTACAAAAAATTTAAAAAAATATATATATAATACATTTTTTTATGTATTTTGGTGTATTTTATTTTTATTTTTTGTTAAGTAAAAGTATATAAATGATAAAAAGTTGCACACAAAAATGCAACCAATGGCGCCCAACGTGGCCAACTTGCCTCATGTTTATTTACTTTTACTTTTTGCTGCCTTCCGGCGTGAAATTCTGCTCAACATGTGCGTGAATATCAACAGCAACAGCAACAGCAGCAACAACAAGTGCAACTGCCACAACAACAACATAAAGTGGCAAGTGGTAAGTGGCAAGTGGCCAAGAGGCTGAGCTACTATTCAGGATCTTAGATTTATGGTCATAAAGACTGTTTTATTTGCATGCCCGCTGCTGTAGCTGGTGTTGCTGGTGTTGCTGATGTTGCTGGTGTTGCTGGTGTTGCTGTTGCCATTGTTGGTGTAAGCTCTAAAATGTAGCACGCGCCCTGAGGACTCGTGGCATGCACTTTGACCTTTTACTTTGTTTACCAAAAGTTGTTTTATTTCTTCTTTATTTTAAAACATGTTGCCTTTTTTCGCCCAGTGTGTGTGGTTGTATATTTTTTGCGCGTTGCACGAGTTAAGTAAGTGAGTTAGTCAGTACGTCAATAAATGAGTGTTTTTTGAGTATTTTCGAGTGTGAATGTGTGTGTGTGTGTGTGTGTGTGTGTGTGTGTGTGTGGGTTGGAGCCCTCGAGTTGTGGTTGACATTTCGATTGAAACTAGTCGAGTGACGACGCCTATAAAAATTGACTGCCATCTAAGTGGATGTTGCCACAGATGTTGCCACAGCTTCGAGTGTACCACAACCTCAAGCGGCTTCAAGCTGTGCTTTTTGTTGCCTAGAAATTGGGATCTTAATGCCAGTTAGATATATATCGTGCGTTTAAGAACCTTTTCACCATTAAACACCGCCTTCTTCTCTTCCTCTTTCTTTAGAGAAAACCTGTGAACCTTATTTAAGTGAATTGATTTGCTAAAGGAATGCACTAGATTTTAGCATGAGTACTATAAACTTGAAGGTATAATCTTGATGCCATAGTATTGTTGCTATAATCTTAAAGCTATGATGTAGATGATATAATCTTAATATTAAATTTAACTAATAAAATCTTTATTTTAAATCATGGTATGAAACTTTTTATTCTAAAAAAATGAACTTCATATAATAACATATATTATTATTTTGTTATCGAATATCATATCTATGCTATGGTATCGTATTCAGCCTTGTTTGAATTTAAAATTTAAACGTACCTATATTTATAATTACTGAACTTCAAGCTAATATAATATACAATATAGAAAAATATTACGCTACATTTTATATTCTTAAAGTTACCTTCTAGATAGAATACGATCGAGTTTTATACCTATGTTATACCATAGTGTTCAGTTTAGCCTTGTTTAAATCTATATTCTAATTTTTCTATAATTTTAATTAATGAATTTCAAACTTACATATGGACTTAGTTAAAGTAAAGGCTCAGGATGAGGTAATTAAATTTTTAGCAATTTTTTGTAGCTTTACCTAAAACAAATATTTGGAAAAATTATATATATTTTTTTAGGCATTGTCTAGATAGTATACGCTCGAATATCATATCTATGTTATAGAATAGAGTTTAGTAAAGTATTATTTAAATTTATATTTTAATTTTCCTACATTTTTCATTACTGAACAACATCAAATTTATATATAGACTAAGCTAAATTAAATGTTTTGTGAATGTTTTTTTTATAGCTTTACCTACAACATATCTATGTAATACAAAGATTTATGTTTTTATAGCTGTCTAGTTTATATTCGATCTTAGAGTTAGTATATTGTTTCTATTATCTAATAGGCATAGTATAGGCACACTTTGAAAGACTTTAATCTCAGTAAAGTTGTGCAATCTTCAGCCGATCATTAGTCTGAAACTCCGCCGTTGGCTGTCTTAGTTCAGATCATAGATGTCAGATCTATAGAAGAAAAAAAACAGAAACCAAATATAACTGAGAATCTAAGAATCTCTTGACGAGTTGTTGACTACTCGACTTGAGCTTGGAGATGTTGCTGTTGGTGTTGTTGTTGGTGTTGTTGCTGGTGTTGTTGTTGCTGCTGCTTAGCGCTGTCAGAGAGCTAGAGATATTTCAGCAATCAATAGCATAGTAATAATCATAATAATAATATAAGACTAAATGTTGTTACTTCTTCATAACGTTTCTTCTTCTGTATTTCTTCTTCTTCTTTTGCTTCTTCTTCTTCATATTTTGTTTTAGGTGTTCTCTGCGATTCTCAGCGCTTTCAAATGATTTATGACTATAGATAATACGAAATGAGAAAAACTAAAATAAAAACGATTATCATTGTTTAAGCATTCGGCATGGGCACGGGCAAGCAATCACACATACAACACTCACACAGATACACACACACACACACACAGACACACACATTCAGAGATATAGATTTCTGGCTGTTAATTATGTTTGCGGCAAATGAATCTTTTGCTATACCTACATATGTATGTACCATATACAGTGGCTGCTGGCATTTTGCTACCAGCTCCACACACACACAGGTATAGTATAAGTGCAAGCAGTGCAAGCAGTACAAATTGTGAGTGTGTGCGTGCGTGTGTGTGTGTGTGTGTGTGTGTGTTGTACTCATCATCATTTTTTGGCCCAATTTTGCTGGCGTTGCAAATTGCTGGAAATGTCTGTTGCAACGACAGCCGGAGCGGAAGTGCAACATGCTCAAGTTACTGTTACTGTTGCTTGTACATGTTGTTGCTGTTGTTCGTGTTGTTCATATTGTTGCTGCTGTTGTTGTGGTTGTTGTTGTTGCTGTGCTTGTATTGATTGTGCCACAAACAGTGGCGGTGCGCTGTGGCAGCAGGCGGAACCCTCATTCGATCGTTTTGACGCGTCCTCGTCAGCATGTCGAAAACTTTCCTTTTGCTGTTGTTGCTGTTGTTGTTGCTGTTGCTGCTGCCTTCTCAATGTTGTTGCTATTGTTGTTGCCTTTTCAATGTTGTTGCTGTTGCCACAGTTGTTGCTGTTGCTACTGTTGCCTGTTGTTTGTGTTGCTGTTGCTGTTGCTGTTGTTGGTTTATTTTATGATGCATCCTGTCGCTTTTGTTAGCTCTTTGCATGCCACAAATTATGCTACGCCCTCTTCTCCCCTCTCTGCGCGCCTGTCTCGCCGACTGTCAGGCTTTTTGCAGCATTTTTGACAAGCGATCGAAGCTGTAGGTCGCCAAGACAATCCCTCCGCCTTCTCTCGTCTCGCTTCTCCACAATTTTCACAGATTTTTGCAGCTCTTTTTACTGTAGTTACAAATGTTGCTGCAGTTGTTACTGTTGCTGTTGTTGTTCTTGTTTGTGCTGTTGTTGTTGCTGTTGTTGCCGTTGTTGCTGTTGTTGTTGGCGTTTTCAATAAGTTCTCATATCTTTAAGTAGGCACGACGACGCTCATTGTTAATTTGGTTAATTGGAGGCAATTGAAAGCCGCTTTGCAGTTCATTAAGTCTCATCAGCGAGCGGGACAGGCAGATGGACTAACTGGTATGGCTCTATGCATTCCCACACACACACACACACACACACACACACACACACACACACAGATAGAGCTGTTGGTCTGACACGCAGCATCTTGTGCTTCATTTGCCGCAAAAGATTTTTTGCTTCATGTGGCAGATGAAGCGTTTTACGAGCGTGTTGCTGCTGTGGTTGTTGCTGTTGTTGCTGTCGTGTTGTTGTTGTTGCTGTTGCTGTTGTTGCTGTTGCTGCCTCTTGCCTTGTCGCCAGACTAATTAAAATATTTGCACTCAAATGCTTCAGCAATAAATATTTGTCAAGCTATCATCATTAGACAAAGACGACGACGACGACGACGACAACGACGATGAAGACGAAGAGGAAGACGACGACGGCGACGGCGTTTGACCCAAAATGGGGCATAAGCCAAATGGAAATGGACAACAACAACAACAGCAACAACAACAACATCTACAATAAATGAAAATGAACTCATGAAATCGAAAATGAAAATGAAAACGAAAATGAAAATGGAAATGGAAATGTGCATGAGAATCTATGAGCGGCACTTTGAAAAGTGCCCCAGTTGCCCGCCTTTTTGAAGAGGGCGTGTGCCAGTCCCTGTCCCATGCCCCTACTCTTATTCGACCCCTCCTCTCTCCTCTTCACTTTCCATTGCCCACTTCACTGTCTCTTTGGCCCCCTTGGGGCACTTGCAGTCATGTTATGCCCGTCGCCCGCCACCTTCCCCTGAGGCAATGGCCTGCATTTTCGATGAGCATTAATGGCCGCCGCCTTAATGCAACTCAAATGCTTATATTACACTCCCTCCCTCCCCACTCCCCCCAGATACTACCCACACTTTCTGCTGATGCTGCTGCTGCTCCCCTGCCTTCTTCGTCTTCGTTTATTGCAGCAAAAACAGAACGCCAATTAATAGTCATTGATGGAAAAGTTAAAGCAGAGCAAATACATACACACATGCACGCATACACACATACACACACACACACACACACACATACACATACATATAGACACTCAAAGAGAGAGAGTGGGAAAGAGAGATAGAGAGAGAGAAAGAATGAAAGAGAAAGAACTTGAAGTGGGCTGCGCTTTTTTGGGCACATCTTGAGGGTTGCCAGCTGCCTCCCAAGCACTCTCCATGTGTGTGTGTGTGTGTGTGTGTACTCTGAGGGCTGCCATACAGCCCTATATATATAGAAATATGTATCTATACATATAGAAATGTTGCATTCAAATTAGAGCTAAGCCACAAGGCAAATAGCATAGCCAAAAAATTTGGTCATAGAAATTCTGTTCAAAATTCCTAAAATAGTGACATATGGTGACAACTCTGACAATTTCAAATTGCAATTAATTGCTCTATATATACAACAATATATATATAGTATATATAAATCTTATTTATATAGATATATATAATCAAATTACTCATATAAATATAACTGAAATAAATATAACTGAAATATTGTACAGGATTAAACTTAGTTTATATACGATCCTTTTGAATAGTAATTGCTATCTTTTTCTCATCGTCTCTCTGCCTCTCTCTCTCTCTCTCTCTCTCTCTCTCTCTTTCTCTCTCTCTATCTGTATTATTTTTGAGCAAATTGAAAAATATAAATGTGTTTTTGACAGTGTAATGTGCTTAACTATGCAGTGTTTCTCGCACAGATTCTGATTCTGAATTGGATTTGATGAGCTATAAGCGAGTTGCTCTGCTCAGGTGGCTTAAGTGATCCACACGAATGATACACACACACACACACACACACTGACTCTCACACACATATACATAAGAAATTCATTCAAGAAATTGCAGCTACTTGATGAGGGAGGGTTTTGGGAGACAGGGTGCTCGGTTGGGTACGGCAGGGAGCCGTCATTCAGTCACACTTTGTATGTGGATTGTCGTAGTTGCCATTACCAACGCCAACACTGTGTGCCACGCCCCCAGTTAGACACTTACTCAAAGTTTGGTGTGTTGTTAGGAGAGAGTGGGGTGTTGGAGGAGTGCGATTTTCTAGCCATATCGTGTGCGACAGAACTTATGAAAATGTTTTACAATATCCTTTTTATGTTATTACAAGTGTACGTCCTTGTCGCCATCTTTGTCAAAATGTCTGGCAACGCTGCTCCAGCTCCTCCCCCTCTCCCCTGTGTGTGCGTGTATTCTTCTTTTTACTTATTCATTCAGCTGCTTTTTTCTAACAGAAAAACAGAGAGAGAGAGAGAGGAAGAGAGAAAGAGTGTGTGTAGGTTGTCGCCTTTGCCCGTCGACAACTTCGCGCTGCGTTTGAATATGTCATTACTCGTCGCCAAATCGTGGCACCCGCTCAACACCCGCCGCACACACAACACTCGCAACAGCAATAACAAGACCACACCAGCAACAGCAGCAACAGCAGCAACAACAACAGCAACGGCAACAGTAGCAACTACTACAATGTTGACTCCTCGTCCTGCGGTGTCCCTGAGCTGTTGCGACTCCTTTGGCTGCTTTAGCTCCTAGTGTGGCTCGTCAGCAAGAATGTATGCTGATATGTTGTCGTTGCCGTCGTTGTTGTTGTCGCTATTGTTGTTGCTGCTGCTGCTGCTGCTGCTGCTGCTGCTGTTGCTGTTGTTGCTCTTGTCCTTCAAATGCGTGCGGTGTGGGTGGATTGGCAAAACGGAAGTGACAGTTGAACATTCATTCATTCATTCGCTCATTCATTCAGTCAAGCCATGCCCAGTACACAGTTGCCAGCTGCTGCCCTCCGCCAACCCCCTTAACCAGCCGCCACTGCCACATTTCACCCTTCGCCTGCTTCTCGTGGCTAAGACGGCCATAAAGGAAAAGCTTGACGGGGCAAGTAAAGCACAAATTCTATGGCAATTTAGATGTGTGTGAGAGTGTGTGTTGAGTGTGAGTGTCAGTGTGAGTGTTAGTGTGAGTGTGAGTGTGTGTGTGTGTGTGTGTAAGTGTGAGTGTGTGTTGAATGTCTGCGTGGCACTCCTTGCCGGAAACACAACGCTATGACTGAGCGGAAGTTTTTTGGAAGCGCATAAAATTATTATGGAGTCGTCTTCCATTTTCTATTTTCCTTTTCTCCTTTTTTACACTCAACGTTTTTCTTTTTTTGTGTGTGTTGCGCTTGGCCGTCGTCGTCGTCGTCGTCGTCGTCGTCGTCGTTGTCGTTGACATTGCGAGCGCGTCAATTGCGCCAGGACCTTTGGCTAGCACTTCATAGTGCTGGCAAGCTTTTTATGGCTGGGGCATGCTTGTCAACTCGATCCGCACTCAAAGTCCCCTATCTATGTCCTGCTGGCATTCCTATGCACTAGTCTGTGTGTGTGTGTGTGTGTGTGTGTGTGTGTCGATTGGATCCAGCAGCGCCTTTTGGCATTGGCTTTGACTGTGACTATGGCTATAGCTATAGCTATGGCTATGACTATGGCTGTGACTATGTCTGTCTTTCTTTCTCTCTTTTAGTATTTTTCTACTACTTTTTTTTCAATATTTTCAGGATCCGTTGGCATTTAGCATGTCCTTGTATCTGCTGGCATATTATTTTTATGCGCAAATTTAATATTTACATTTGGCCCAAGTGGATTTCTAGCCATAGTTTTATGTGCCCAACTAGCGTACTAACTGAACCGACTAAATGACAGACAGAAAGACCAACAGACTGACTGACTGACAGACAGATAGACTGGCTGAAGAGACTCTTGTACCCAGGTTCAATGCACTGACCATAAATGTTACGCTTATCAGAGCGTATACTCCATAGTACATATACATATATATGTATATATATATATATATATATATATATGGAATATGTAGTACATATAGTATATGTACGTCCAACTATTTAGATATATATATTTATGTGAATGCTGCAGCTGTATCAACTTCTGCTCCTTCGGCTATGGACGCAGTCAAAATGAAATTTAGATAAGGCCAACTTTTAGCCGTAAAATATGCGAAGATACAGAATAAATATTTTCGGTCAACACGATCCAACTTTAACCAAAGGAATCCCCACACAGTGGTCATAATTGCTCAAATTATATATATAAAATAAACAAACAAAAAATTTCAACTTATAGTATAGTAGCATTCAATATAAATATCAATTAATTTTTTGAATTGAAATACTGAAGTAATTATGGGAATTATTTGGGAATTATTTTGATATATATTTTTAAACGTATATACTATATATATTAAATACTATATATATATTAGATTTGAAGGAGGTTGGACTGGATTGATTGGAATATGATTTATTAAGACATCTGAGTAATAGATCATGAAATTTTAGGAAAAATATCAGAAGTAAGAGTAACACTCTATTTGCTTTCTAAGTGTTTCGAAATAGACAATTAGTTTATCTATTTAATTTAATTTATTTTAAAAAATAAACCATGATTTATTTCTATTAAATATAAAAGATAAGTATGTGCTTCAATTGTAAAATTCAGTTATAGATCACAACATTTGAAGAATAATTTCAGAGAAAGAGAACCATTTCGCTAAGGCTTTAAATACTTCTAACTTGAGCTTTAATAAGCCATACATTTAGCAAATTAATTATATTATATAAAAATTAAATTGCTTTAAATTTCGTTGTTATAAAATGTTATAGATAATGATATTTTTCAAGGATTTCAAGGAGTACGAATCGCTCAGGCTTTAAATGCTTCTAACATGATGAATAACAATGAGAATATTTTCGTATAAATTTTCCAATTGCATTAACACAATTTACAAAATAATGAAAAAAATTGTATTAAATATTTATAGGTCCTTTAGCTCTCTCTCCCCAGCAGCATGCAGATGACTCATTTGTATGCTCTACTGCCCCTGAAACTTACCCCCCGCCCTAATGCTGTCAATTCAATTCTAATTTCAACTCCAACTCCCGCTTCGACTTCCACTCCCACTCTCACTTCCACTTCCAATCCCAATCCCACTCCGATTCGCACTCTAGAGTTTATTCTTTATCTTTGTGCTCTGCTCCAGTTAAGCTCTGTAGTTGTAGTTGTTATACAACTCCTCCCCCTTCGAAAGGGGGCGGCAGCTAGAGCTAATGCAAACGCAACCCTCTGAGAGACGACGCATTCGCCACCCTTGCGCCCTGGTATGACTCATGCGTCTTTGTCTCATTTGCTATGCCTATTTTATGTTGTTTGTTATTGTTTTTTTTTTTTCGTTTCGTTTGTTCGTTCTTTTTTCTATATTGTTTGATTTTATTTCAGCTTTTTTTTGGATTTTTTTTGGCTATGCGCCCCCGCAGAGCATTAAATTAGCACATTGGCCAGCTGACTGGGGACAGCTGACACCCCGAGAGCTGAGCACCGTCTCTCGATCGTTGTCAGGGTTGTGTCATGTTCGTCCGCGGCATGCCAACCCCCAAAAGTCAACTTAAAGCTTGATATAATTTTTGTATATTTCTTGTTGTTTTTTTTTTCTCGGTCGTAAATATATATCATTTGCTTGGCGTTTCTCACAATCAGTTACGGATATTTTATTTGTGCTTGTCTCTATCGGAGTGGCCCCGACTGTGGCTGTGACTGTTGCTCGTGTTGTCTCGCTTTTAATAAAATTTTCTGTTGAATTTGTAAAACATTTCGATGTACAACAAGGACAACAAGCAACCACTTAACGGTTGTTGCCACGTTCATCCATTTTGTAGCTGTCTGTCTGTCTGTCTGTCTGTTTGTCCCATGGCCATGTCCTGGAGTGCGTTTTTCACTCCCACACACACAGAGATAGATGTATAGACAGACAGTGCGACTCGACTCAACTCGACTCGACTGATTCATTCAGCCAACGTTTGGTTACCATTCACTTCCCTGCTTGTTCCACAGCCTTTGCTTGGGTTTCGTGCCACACGTTGGGTACCTTGCTTCTTCAACGAATGTTTCACTGTTGTATATCTTTTATTATTATTTTTTGTTGTTTTCATTTTCGTTTTTGTTTTTGTTTTTTATTTTTATTGCATCGCATGTTTTCTTATGAATACGTCGCATATATTTCACTTTTATGCCAGCCCTCTACGCCCACGCCCCCGCGCTCCGCTCTTGCCACATGCATTTTCGTTAGGCTGCCGCATGCAAAAGGATAATAGAGCCTGGCTCATGATTCATGGCCTGCTGTTTATCAAATGCAATCGGGTAAACGACTGCAGTGAGACACACAGAGAAAGGGAGAGGGAGAGAGAGAGCGGGTTGCGGAGACATCTAGGGGTTGGGGTTCCCTTTTTTTTGTAGAACAACCCTATCTGTGGTTACTTATAGGCTCCTCTGCACGCCCACAAATATGTCAATTTTTCAATTTGTTACGTGTATGCCGTGTGGCAAACAAGTAGCATCGACAGCATATCACAAGCACGACTGCCAAATATCCTGTAATAGAAAAACATGAATTTACAATATAAATAAATATATTCTATATCCTATAAAAAAGTAAATTATACTACATAAAAAGAAGATTTGCATTTAGTTATGAATATATTTAAAAGTTAATAGATTTTCTTGTGGATTTCTTTGGATTATGTGGATGGATTGCTATGAAAATTGTTTAGTGCAACGTTGCCAGTTTTCACAATCTGCATTTTCACAGAGGCACTGTGCATACCCTGTACATTACCCCCAAGCGGCAAGGAACAAAAGCATCTACAACAAAACAAAACCATAAAATGCAATGCTGAAATTTATAGCAACAAAAAAAAAATACTATACTATACCTGGAATATCTCTCTTTCTCTCTCTCTCTCTCTCTCTCTCTGTCTATCTCTCTATTTCTGTTTCTATTTCTGTATGTATTTTTTCAGAGTTAGCTATCTGTCTCTATCTGCTTTGTCATTGCTTAGCAGTTTCCTGCTTCTATTTGTCTCCAGCTTGCGTAATTCAATTAAAAACTTGCATTAGCAGCATAAAACAAGAATTTTCTCAGCTGGAAAAACTATTTCATATGTACAATTTGGCCTCAAATACAGAGATATACGTGCACGAAGCCCAACTGTTCCCCCAGATAACTGTCTATATGTCCGATGGTCTGTCCATTTAAGTCTGTCTGAATGTTTATAAGTATGTATGAATATCTGTCTGACTATATGTCTATGTATTCGATCTGTCTGTCTGTTTGGGCTTCTGGACGTTGAGAGAATTTCTAGTTGGGACAAAGCCGTTTGGCATTTGCGATATGATGTGAAATGTAATGTAGCTTGATATTAAAGCGCTACTAATCAGGCTTAAAGCTCTAAGCTCTGCCACGCCCCATTTTGCTTGGGTTCTATGGCTCAAGTCAATAATCAATTTTCGATAACAGAAAAAAAACTGCAACAATTATGGTCATAACAAAGACATAAGCAGCTAGAGAACTACCTTTCTATATAACCTGCCTCTACAAACACAGAGATCGAGAGAAGAGGAGAAAAGAGATAGAGAGAGATAGAGATAGAAAGAGAGAGAGAGAGTGATTCGAGACTTTTGCGCGCAATTATGAGAAATGCATAAAAATGTCGATTTTATGCGAAATATGCGTGTCCCAGGCCAAAGAACCATGTACCCAGCTGCCTATATTATGTCTAATAAACATTTTGTGATATACTATACTATACTCCAACCCCGGCCAACAGCCTTGCCTAACAGCAACCCCCTACCCCCGACCACCTAACAGGGACAACCCCCGGGCCTCTAGCCACTAGTCAAACACATTGGCTCTGTGTGTAAAAAGGCCAAAGGCCTCGCACGGCCAAATGCGGAAGCCGGCGCGACCTAACACGGCTCGTGCGTGTTTATGGCCAAGTAGCAACAGCAGCAGCAACAGCAACAGCAACAACAACAATAGCTCACAATAACAACAATTAATGTGTACACAAGAGAACCTTAAATTAATAAGCTGACTTTTATATGTACATATATACATATATATATATGTATATATATAAATATATATTCATTCAGTTTTTTGTTCCTCTCTTGCAGCTTTTTTGACGAAGTTTTTCTGCCACACTCAGGGGCGGCAGACAAAGGAAATCCAAAGGCAAAGGCCTCGCTAGAGCCTTGAGGGGAAACGGTAAGTCGGTTTGACAAATACTCACACTCGCACTCACATTGACACTCACACTCAACAACATAAACAAAATAGACTCGTACTTAGAGTACATCACAGTCCGCAGTGAACATGGCCAAAAGCAAGTGAAGAAAATGAAGCGAATGGAGCGTCGTATAATCTTAACTACCATTACACCACGATTATTGCACAAACAACATCAACAACAAGATGAAAATATCATAAAAGGCATATAGTATATTATATGGTGTAGTTAAATTTCATTTATCATTGAGCACAGATGAGTGCAATATTTTATAAGTGCACCCATAATAAATGCTCCATAATAACTGCCCCGAATGAAGCTCAAATTAATTGTTCAACTTCATTCTTATACTTAATTTTTTTTTTTGTTTTTTATTTTTGATTATGATTATGATTTGGTTCATGTTTATTTCAATGTTAACATGCGTTTTAATTAACCGTTAAATATTATCGCTGCGACGTTGCCAGTTTTCAGTTGTCAGGGCTGCCAACTTATTGCAGCAGCAGCGATTAATTTGCGCTCATTGGCACACATTTGCAATCGATTTGTAATCGTTTTGACTATCATTCACTAATTATTATCAATTCTGAATTTGTGTATAATTGATTACAAATTTTTTTTAATTGCATCATTGCAAATTTTCACACGCTTTAGCTGAATCCAAAGCCAATAATTAAAATCCAATTCGGGTCATTAGCCAAATGTTTAACTATTAATCTCAAATTCTTTTAAAATTATTAAGATTTCTAATATGTAAAAACTATATATATAATTAAAGCAATTTGGCAATGTTGCCAATTTGTACAAATCTTTCAAACTTGCAAATTAATCAGTAGCTAAATGTTACTTTAAAAGTTTACATAAATCTAATTGAATTGCAAATTCGATTGCAGTGTTGCCAGTTTTCACAAGTTTTTCAAATTAAGTGCATTGGTGTTAGTTTTTGAAAATTCTTTTGTTTATATACTTGGATATTTGTTTAAATTTTTATGTCTTTTTTTCTTTGAGTTTAGTGTGATTTAATTTGTGATATTTTGGGCGCTAATGCGTACAAATATTATTACTAAAACTATGCCCAAAACAATATATGTACATATTTAAACAAATTAAAGTGATCAGTGTCTCATCAATTCCTAATGGGTCGCATCGACAAGCGACAAAGCGACAAAGCGTCGAAGCTACAAAGAGACTAAGAGACAGAGAGACTCGAGCGACTCTCGGTTTGCATGCATTATTTATAAGTCATGTCTTTGACATTTGCATTGTTGTTGTAGTTGTTGTTGTTGTTTCTTTTTGGGTCTTTTGTGTATTGTTAGGATAGCTTATAACTAGCTGCGGCTTTGCATTGCAACATACAACAATAGCAACAACAACAGCAACAAAGGCAACAAATCCAATGACAACATTTGTCGCACTGCCCACGCCAAGCCCTTGGAGCTGCACAGAGTTGGTAGTTGAAAGATTGAGCAATTGGTAAAAAGAGTGAGTAAGTGAGAGAGAGAGAGAGAGAGTGAGTGAGTGAGAGAGAGTGAGTGAGAGAGTGAGAGTTCAATAAATAAAGCTAACAACTCTGGCTGTGTTTGTGGTCGCAACTTACCGCGATTTTTACCGTTCATAATAATTAGTTATAATCGGATTTAGTTGGACCATGTTGCTCTGTTCGAAGGTGTCGCATGGTATTGCTTTGGGTGCATAGTGTCTTTTCTATTGTTGTTGTTGTTGTTGTTTATTGCAAACACGCCCACACACACAAACACACTCTGGCACACACACACACATGGCTTCATTTGAGCTGAAAGTGGACCGACCACAAACGAAATGAAAACCCATAAAGAAAAACCCGAACGTCTCTCAGTGAGTGGGTCGCACTCTGAGCAGATATTGTTGTTGTTGTTGGGTTGTCTTTGCCGTCTGTCAGTTCATTATTATGCTCTTTTCTAACACGTTTTGATTCGATTCGTTAGCTCAAACTCAATGCACTAACTAAGCCAACGAAGCGCCTGACATCCACATCAACATCCACATCCAAAGTCAAAATCCATAGTCAGAGCCCGAGTCGGAGGTAGAGTCATAGGCAGCGATATGGCTATACCTATAGCTTTATATATAGAGGGTAGAGTAAACGGCGGCCCCACAGCGCGAGTCCAAAACTTGAATGCCCCAGCCCTGGTGCGGCTCCAGCTGCGATTTAAGCCAACGACAAGGAGAGAGACAAAAAAAAAAATATAAAAATAAATAAATAATAAAACCTGTATAGAAAAGTCGCTTTTTTATGCCACATCTATAAAAATTTATTGAATTGATTTGTATTTGTGTTTCTATCTCTCTATTGCCTTTTTCAACAACCTGCACCAACTCATTTTTTTTCTCTCTCTCTCTCTCTGGTTTACTCTCACTCATACACGCTGGCTTTATTTCTTTGACTTTAAGTAGTTTTTTTTTTTTTGGATTTCAAGTCGAGCGTTCACCTGTGCACCGTTTGGGTGCACTTTCCGCATCCAAATCCAAATGGTGCTGCGTCATGCGGCTTTGCCACCAAGTTTCGGTCTATAACTCAATTAGCTGCATATGGGCGAGGCAACCCTGACAGCAGTGGCAACACTGGCTAGCCATGAGCTGGCAAAAACTATACTTGAGACATCGCCACACTGTCACAGCTGTGTCTAAAAAATCAGAAAAATAGTTTGGCTACAAATTGGCACACAAAAAAGCTAAAACAGCTAGAACGCTTGTAAGTTAGCTAAAAGCATTTAGTAACGACGCTTCAGCAACTCTAGGAGCTGAATAAAAATGCAGCTTAGTAGCAAATTGTATGAGTTAGTGCACATTTTTGGCTAGAAACTGGCTAGAAAGTTAGGTAGTCTATTTACCTAGCAACACTTGACAACTCTGCCAACTGCAAACCACACAAAAAAATTGATTGAGCAATCGCTGTGCACAATACTGGATATAAATTGGCTAAATAAAAATTGAGATAGATGAAAACCGAAGTTTTTCCACATAAATTGACACAGTGGCAACTCTGGCCAGTCATGATCCAGCAACTTGAAACATCGCAGCTGTGTCTGAAGATGCAAAAAATAAAAAAAAACAGGAGTGTTGTATGTGTTTATAACTAGCGTAGGTCTGCATTGGCTACCGTCGATATATAGTTTTTTTTTTAGCTATTTTTGATTGGAAATTGGCTAGAAAAAAAAACAAGAAGCTAAAAGAGCAGCCAGTGGCTCAAATATTTCACAACAACAATTTCAACATGGTTAGTAGTAGTAGAAGTTGTAGCATATACACTCACACACACGTACTCGATCTTGGGGCAACCCACACGGCCTTTCCACGTCCATGTCGTATGGGCAGAAGTGTGGCTCCAAGAGTGAAGGTAAAAACTGTATTTTCTCGCTCGCTCCGCCCCACCCTTTGCCCACACATCTTCTGCTATATACTTGCCCAGCTGCCTTTTCAAATTTGTTTTTTTTTTTTTTGGTATTTTTTTTATTATTATTATTTTAATTTTTGTGTGTGGGCGATCGAGCTCCGAGTGTATGGTTTGGCCTGGCATAGACTGATCGATAGAGCGTGTGGCTTGGGAAGGGGGCATCAAATATGTTAATAAGGCTTAAACTTATACAAATTTTAGAGTCGAGCCCCAAGCTTCAAGACCCAACTGGCCGATCGCTGTTGTAATACAAAACCATAAACATGATTTTCATACAAACCCAAAAAAAAAAAGAGTGGAAAAAAGTGATTTTTTTTTTGCTTTGCTTTTTACAGCATTTTGCAGTCGTACCTAAAGTTCGTATTGAAAATGGGAATCGAAATTGAAATTGAAATTGAAGTGGCAGTTGAAGCCGAGAAGCAAGTCGCAGTCGTTATACTATATGTATGCTGCAGTACATAGCGTGTCTTTTTTTTTTGGTATATTTTCTTCTTTTTTTTGCACAGAGACAGACAGCTGGCATGATAAGTTGAAGCTGCGTTGCGTGTCATTTTTTTTGGGGGGGAGAACCCAAAGAGCATCAGCTATGGAGCAAGCTTTCGCTCTCATTCTTGCACTTGCATACGCATTGCTCGCACTTTTTATATTTTTTTGTATGCATCTTCATCTTACCTGGCTTAATTTCCTGCCGAACCCCTTCAGTGGATGCCATACAGTTGTTGTTCCTGATGTTGCTACTGCTGTTGCTATATCAACTGTTGCTGTTGTTGCTCTCATTGTGGCGGCAACATCTTCTTTTCTTTTTTCCTCTTCTCAATTTCGTCTTCGCACGCTGCTTCTCCCCAATGCTATTGCCTTTACCCATACCAAAGCCCAATACCCATACCCATACCCATACCCATACCCATACCCATACCAATACCTTTACCCTTTCCTATACCCATGTCTTATGCCCCATTCCCAATACCCAATACCCATACCCCAGTTCCAGTTTCAAGACCCACAGCACGAAATCAGTTAAGTTCAGGTGTTCAATTTACTGATTGAAATTCTGTTTTTCGATCTGGCTGGGCAACTTTCGTTGTGTGTCCAGTTTTTTTTTTTTTTTTTTTTCTTTTTCTTCGTTGTTCGTTGTTGTTCTTCTTGTTGTTTTTCTGTTGCTGTTGTTGTCAACGTTTTTACTCTTTATTTTCTTACCATATTTTTTCATGTTGTTGTTGGTTTCTTTTTGTGGAGTTTTTAATTTTTGGTCTTTTCAGATTTTCTGCTTGTTAAGATGCGCATCGAGTGGAGGCTCTGCGTCTCCAAGCAAAGGGGGCCACATATGAATTTGTTTCATAATTTTATGCCCGAAACGTTGTAGCATGTCAGGAATTATGTTAGAATTATGCTAATGAGCCCGAGGGGCCACCAACTTGTGTTGCCTTAATTATTCGCGGTCAACACACACACACACACACAGAAAGAGAGAGAGAAAGAGAGATTGAGATTGAGAGAGACAGAGAAGGGGTTTAGCGAGCGTCTATCCATACTTACCCCTTTAACACCCTCTTGTTGCCCGCTGCTAAACAGCAAAAAGTTTTGCTCAATTTCCGAGCTTGAAGCAACAGCTACACACTCACACACTCGCACACACACACACACACACACACACACACACACACACACACTCGTACGCAGACACAAAAGCAGAGACGAGCAACAGAACTGCAAAGTGAACTGATTAAATGTCAAAACGATAAGCTTGTAAATGCCAGCATACCCTGCTACAGCCCCTTCACACCTCCAGCATGACCATGTATACCCACATAACACATGCCATATATATATGTTTATACATGTATATACATTTACACATACATGCTCAAGTGGGTAGCCCTTTTTATCTCGAATTTCCTGAGCACAGGACGAAAACTTAACTTTTGCTGACTTTGTAGATAGTCCAACAAACTTGAAAGCAACACCCACAAAAGCTTCCACTCTGTGTGTGCCAAAATGGAGGGAGAGGCTAACAGAGGGACAGGAAGAGAGGGAGAGAGAGGGAGAGAGGAGGGATGGAGGTGCCTGTGTGCCTATTGCCATTAATAGGCGATTTAAGTTTATTTTTTGCCTGTTCGCTCGACTTTTTATTGACACTGGCCCGAACTGCCGCTCGCTCTGTGTCAATTATGTGCCTCTCTCCCACCCTCGTAATCCCACTCTCTCTCCCACTTTCTCTGTCTCCCGCTCTCCTGTGGCCCCTTGGCTGTTGTTATCAATCTGCAGGAAGGCTGAGCATTTGTTTGGTTTTCCTTTAACTTTGGTTCTTTACGCTTAGCCGCTGCCTTTTAGTTGATTTGTTCAAGCAAACAAATTGACAACAAAGTGCAGCATCCACACAGAGAGAAAGAAAGAGAGAGGTAGAAAGAGAGAGAGAGGGAAAGGGGAAGAGATTGGGGCACTGTGTGGTACAACACAAATTGATTTTAATTGTTAAGCATTCCCTTTTTTAATTGTCCTAATCTCAGCCTAACTCGAAACCTGTCGATACACATATACATTCACACATATATATATGACTATATGTATCGTATCCTTTACCTTTTATTTGTTACCATCTGTCGTGCTATCGCCATCTCTCTCTCTCTCTCTTCTTTTCAGTTGCCATTTTCATTTTGTCAGCAAAAGTCCTTTAAGTAGCCCCTTTTTTGCAAAGGGTTAACCGGTCCCCCAGG
Organism: Sphaerogastrella javana; assembly: GCA_037040025.1. Taxonomy (NCBI): domain Eukaryota; kingdom Metazoa; phylum Arthropoda; class Insecta; order Diptera; family Drosophilidae; genus Sphaerogastrella; species Sphaerogastrella javana. The sequence goes on along the minus strand of JBANCZ010001370.1, from coordinate 3,302 downwards.
GCCATTCCCGGCTTTTGTCTGCGTATGTATGTCTGTGCGTGTGTGCATGTGTGTGTGTGTGTGCAAATCGAAGCAATCGGCTTTTGGCTTAAGGTACAGTTGGCACTTTAACTGGTAGTTAATGTCCCGTTTAAGATTGAGCCTGATTTGTCCTGATTTCGGTGTCATTTTGCGTTCGCATCTCCCAAGGCTCTGCTCTTCTTCGTTGTGCCGCTTTAATGTGTATTTAACACATTCCAAAGCTAAATGCACTGGCTATACAGTGTGACAAAAGCTGATTGCTTTGAATCAGTTTTGGTCATGATTATGAGACCCAATCTAAAGCTGCCTGCTTTGAGTATTTTAAGTTATCATGACTGACAAAAGGTACTTGCTATGAAACACATAATTAATTACTCTCTTTTTCTCTATTTTCTCTATTTCTTTCTCTCTCTCCCTCTCTCTCTCTCTCTCTCTCCCTCTCCCTCTCAATCTCTCTCTCTTTCTCTCTCTTACTTTCTCTCTCTTACTCTCTTTTTGTCGCTTGCTTCTTAATCATTTTGTAACCTGGACAAAAGCTAGTTGTTTTGTGCACTGGGTTGCTTACATTATGCTTGCCAGTTGAGCCCAAACTGTGCTTGACTCCTTTTGACTTGAAAAGTTATGCTACAACTTGAAGAGTCGACTGCAGCTGCAACTGGCTTTAAATCTTGGCTTAAGAAATTGGCCTAGAAAATGGCAACGAGAACTATAACACAAACACAAACTCAAACTGAAACTGCAACTCAACTTGAAGGCAGCAAAAGTTTTTTTGGCGCGAGAGCGTTCAATATAAATTTTCAAGTTATTTGCACCAGGTGGGCTTTTTTTTTGTTATTGATTTATGAGTGGGGCAGGTCGTATCGACAGGCGGTCGGACGGTCGGATGGTCGCATAGTGAGATGGTGGGATGGTCGATGGGTCTGTCGCTTTGTCGCTTGGTCATTTGGCGAGTTGGCATCGCTTAGCATTGACGCCAGAAACTGTAAATGACATAAAGTGTCGAGAGCGGAGCAAAGGAAGCCCAACATCCGCTGCAGCTTGCATCTAATAACGAACAAAGATGATAATAATGCGAGCGAGAGGCGGCGACCAGGTTGAACTGGCTGAGCGTTTCAGTTTGCGTTTGGGCTTAAGCTACACAAACTGGTTAGACCGGAGCAGATAGACCATGGTGCACCCAAATAATTAGCATTGGGGCGAATGGGCAAGTCAAGTTGAGCTGAGTGGTGGCAAAGTCGGAGCCGATGTCCGAGCCAAGTCGAGTCGAGTCGAGTCGGCTCGCTTCGCTCACATTCATCACAAAAATAACTTCATTGGCATCGTCTTATGGTGCTCAGGTCTAAGCTCGAAGCTCGGGCGTTGCCGCAGCACCTGTTCGCTCACTGTTTGTTAAAGTTGTTGTTGTTGCAGACTATAAATATCGCAAAGATGCCTGGCATGCTGCGTAAAGGATGCTGCACGCATACGCAGCAGCTGCAAAATTCTCTTTTCTGGCCACTGGCCACTGGCCACTGTCCACTGCAACAGCAGCAGCAGCAGCAGCAGCAGCAGCACCTGCTTGTAAAGGAAGCCCATTGGCAGGGAAGTGACGCTGACAAAACAAGCTGCCTTCCGTCTCTCTTTCGCTTGCACACTTGAGAACCTCTCCAACCCTCAACCCGCAATCCGCATCCAGCTCATTCCCGCTGTGGCTGCAGTTGTTGTTGAAGCTCTTGCCCTCGCTCGAATCGGGCCCTCATCGATGCTGCTGCTATTGTATCGATTGGTCTGAGCTAGAGAAAAACAGAGAGAGATTTATGTGTGATAAGCGTCGCCTGAAAAATAATTACTGTATCTGCTGCCAGTTGGGGCAACTGCAGCAACTTGTAACTGCAGCTTACAACTTGAAACTTGCAAACTGACAGCAGGCAGAAGGCAGCAGACAGTCAGCAAAAATTGAAAACTGGAGCGGAAAAGCGTTTGGAACGGAAATGTTTTTGTTTTTTGTCGAGTGATTGGCAGTTTGCTTGCAAAACGAGCCTCAATGCATAGCAAATCACTCAAACAGTGGGACCGACAGCCAGAAAAAGAGGAAGAGAAAGAGAGAGGGAGAGAAAAAGCGAGAGGATTTTTAGCAGAAAATCAGTCAGAAAGCGGTAGCCTGGCGGCTGAATTCACAGTCACTGAAATATATACCAAAAAAAGGATTTACTTTGCTGCACAAAAAAATCCAGCTGAACATTAACTAATATTATTTCATAGGGTTTCAGCTTAGGTCTATGAAAATGTATATACTTGGAAAGGGAAGGGCTCCATCTGTTTAGTATTTTTAGTACAGAATAGTATTTTCTTGGCAGTATGGTACATTTGGTAGTTTAAAGTATTGTCAGTTATCGGTTTCAAAAGCTGATATCGATAATAGACATAGAACTGGTGAACTGAGCGGGAATAAGTAATGAGCGAGCCAAAAAGTATATACGGCAGTATTTTCGTTGTTCTATACATTTAGGAATCGGTAATCGATATTGAGAATTGTCCATCAACGTCTGTGTATAATATAACTATTTCCAAAGATAGGTGTTCCGAAATCTAGCTGTTCATACAGATGGACAGACAGATAGACAGACGAGATGGCTCATTCCACCCAAGTTCTCTTCCTGATCAAGAATTCATAAACTTTTTTCAAATTTTCAGGCCTCTTTTTATCTGTGTTTTTAAGCACATGACCTAAAACAGAACTAAGAACACCCCAAGACTGGCTAAAAATGTCAGCTAATATGTATATACCATATGTTTAGTTTACCTATAGCTCGAAATCAAGCTTGTTTATGAGTGAGATGTGATATACCATCTACTGCAAGCTGAGCTTGCACAGAAGTGAACAGTTTTGAGAGATCTCCATTGTATGGTATACCGGAAATAATAAATAATTAAGCGTTAATTAATAATTTAAATTGAGATTTATGAAATACAAATAGAGCTAGCATAGAGACCATACAATTTGACATAATTTTTCTTATACTAGAGCCCACATAGAGCCGTAAGCTCAAACTTCTACATACCGTGCCCAGAGAGCTTGATATATCTGGCTCCAATTGAAAGTGAAATCTTGGAATGCTACAGTTACAAGTAGTATTAAGATAAAAGTACAACAATAACAACGATAACAATAGAAAGAGCAGTGAAAAACTACTACGTCTGTATGCGTGTGTATCTGTGTCTGTCTGTGTCTATCTCTCTCTCTCTTTCTCTCTCTCTCTCTCTCTCTCTCTCTCCCTCTCTCTCTCTCTCTCCTGTCTCTT
>JBANCZ010001369.1:0-22236 GCA_037040025.1 Sphaerogastrella javana | reverse complement strand
CCCATCGCTAGTTCGAATGACATAAATATATCAACAAAGTGATAGAGATTGGAAATGCCCACATCGGAAATCAAAGGCATATTTGATCTGATTGCACATTTCCGCAAATTGTATGCCGAATGGGCTGTAGAAAGAGACAGCTAGAGCGATTAGCAGGCCGTTTTGTTCGAGAATATGCAATATACTGTATATGTGTATATGTTTGGGGGTGTGCCACGCCTACCGCGGTTTTGTACGCCAATCTGGCAATTGAATAAATCTAATAGACCTTTGTGCTTTTTAAAGCGCACGGCTTATCCGCGAGATATCGATTTGTGACATATACACATTCTTAAATGTGTGTGTGTGTTGGTGTGTGTGTGTGTGTGGGTGTGGGTGTATGTGGGTGTGAGTGTTTGTAGATGGATGTGTGCGAATATGACGAAAAGGCGCAGGCGGTTGTTCTAGGCAACTCATCTGGAAGTGTTACGTATTAGGCCTATTTGAAAAGCATGCCGAATGAATTGTAAGCATAAGCTCATTGAATGGGAGCTTTGGCAAAGGAATGAAAGCTCGCGGCCGGAACAGATGAGTATTGTAACAGTTGAAAGCTGTAAGTGAAAGCTTTAGCCTGAGCTTCCATCGCACTGTTGCGTAGCTTGTAAATGGCGACTATCAACTAGTTGTGGCTGCGACTGTCGATGTGAATGTGAATGTGAATGTGAACGTGAATGTGAACGTGAATGTGGATGCTTTACTTGGCCTTGGTTACTCTCACGTTCGTTGCATATTCAAAATCATTCGGCAACATACCCTCGTGTAATTCGGTTCAGCTTCTGTATTCTCGCTCTCAGGTAACAGCGCCAAAGCAAAAGCTGAAAAGCATCACAGTCGAGCGACGGTCGAGCGACAGTCAATGATTTGAACGACGAACGGCAACAACAGCAGCGGCGGCAGCAGCGCCAGTTGCACCACCAAGACCCTAACGGCGATAACAACAGCAACAACAACAACAACAACAACAACAACAGCAACAACAGCAACAGCAACAACAACATTCAACGTGTAACGGTCTAAATTTAAACAACAACAAATAATAACTCAAAAATAACTGAAAGAAGTGAGCCGTGCGTTCTTGTGTCGCCTCGTTTTTTTGTCATTCATTTTTTTTTTGCTGTGTGTGTGTGTGTGTTTCTTTGAGCCAAAGTTGTTTGCTTTCGGCAATTGAAAAGTAAAGTTCTGTTATTTTTTTTTGTTTTTTTTTTTTTTGGAATCCGTTCGAGTATTTATAGAGTAAAGCGTGCGAGAACCCTATCATGTTCTTTACGTGCGTACGTATGTAGATCCTGTGCGTGCCATATATAATCATATATATACATATGTATACTACTTGAAGCTATCCAGGATTAACTGTCACGTGTAATATATCCACAAAATATATCAACAAGAGCTTGGGGTTATAAGGTAAGTCACAGATACCATACATCATACGATATGATACGGTACGATACGATACGATACGATATGGGTTTGTCCGCTTCCAAATTGCGAGCATGTAACAAAAACAAGACTTGTTCGAAATTCGCTACAGCCAGAAGCAGTCAACTATGTTAAGGAAAGTTATGAAGTTATTATTTTAAGCCAGTGAAGGCGATGACCGACAGCACGATACCCTCTAATCGACTACTCAATTCTGATTGTTTCTCGTATAACCAAGGCGTTTATTGTATGATTTGAATAAAATTTTAAGCGAGTTTTATTCACATATCAAATAGTAGTTTTTAAAATGAGCATCAGAATTTTGTAATCTTAAAACGATGTTTTCTATCGTTAATGACAAATTATCGATTGTCAAAGTAATCTAAAGTATAAAACAAATTAAAGTATTGTTTTTATGGGTTCAAAGATATATATGAGACTAGATAGACAGTAGAGCATACAAATAGAAAGACAAAACCGATTCGGCCAGAGATGTTGTTCAATAATATACCATATATAGTTTGGGATTTCGGCAACACCTTCTAATGCCTTTAGCATAGATTTACAAATGAAAAATATTGATTACCCAATTTATTTTTAGATACAAACCAAACCATGCCCGATTTGAGTTATATACCCACTTGAAAACCTATATTTAAGATAATCATAGCAAAATTGGTATCATAATTATTAAATGTAATAATGCTTAACGTAAAAATGTGAAAAGTTTTCCAATTAAAACCGTTTTCAAATGTAGCCAATAGACCCGAACTTCCGCAAGAATTTAATGTTTTACTTAAGGTTCGTAATTGGGCGGGAGGGGGCAAATATAAATTATTAGTGTTTTAGTCAATTAAATATGCCATAATCGGACTGAATATTACTTTAAACGTGAATAATTGATTGCATACAAAGAAAAAGTTTAATGTAGACGGCCTTATTGTGTCCGAGAAGTCGAACAGTTGGGCTGCTTATAAGGACTGTTAAGTCTTCTGTGCCATTTTAATGATGGATATAAATAAATAAATAATAAATAGATCACATTTGGAGTCGAAGGGGTAGGGGAAACTTCAATCGTTTCTAGCAAATTGATCAAATGCGTAAGTATGCTTTAATTTAAATGCTTTAGCTGGAATTAAGTGGGCCATTTGGATTCGCATTCTCATTCGCATTCACATTCCGCATAAAAATATTCTGTTTAGGTTTCGACTTCATTAATTTCCCAGAAGTGCGCACACGGAAAACATCAAGAAGGGAAGTTACAGCTTCAGCTACAGCTACACTCATACCTAGAGCTATAGCTATAGCTATAGCTATAGCTACTGTAAATATAACTTCAACTGTCTTTTTGCCTAACAAAATTTTCAAGCAATTTTACTTAATTGCCTTCGCAGGCAATAAATCATTTTCTTTACCCGTTCACCGCCCGGATATCTGAATTTCCAACGTACCTGCCAACCATCCAACCCTCCAACCATCCAACCCTCCAACCACCCAAGCATCCAAGCATTCAACCACCCAAAACATCCAACCATACAACCATACAGCTATACAACCATACAACCATCCAACCAGCGAGTCACCCACGTTTTGGGTTTTTGGCTTGGGGGTAACAGGTAGAGAACTTTGTCGATGAGCAGCGGCAGCTGACGACTTTTTTACAATTTTTACCATTTTTACCATTTTTCCCATTTCTCGCATTTATTGAAGTTTATTTTTTTCCAAAAGTTCAGCGAAACGTGGATTTAGCATATATCATCGCAGAACGTACGGTATTTGGTTGAATTTGGCTACGGTTCGATCTACGAAAACGCGAATTTATTTTATCGCCGCTTTAATGAAAAAAGAATCGCTTTTTCTACCAAACTTTTGAATGCTTTTTTGTATATTGTACATATATTTCATTGCAATGAGAATCAAGCTGTTAAAATCTATCCTCTATGCAGAATAAACGAACTATTATAATGTATTAATTTCTGTATTTAAATTAAGCTAATGAATGAAACTTGAAAACTGTATCAAAACTTTTTTCACCAACATTAGATGAATGTAGTATGTATATTACAACTTACCTAGCATAATGAAGATTGGGAGAATGAGAGAGAGAGAGAGAGAGGGAGACAGAGGGGGAAGAGTGATTGATATATGGTAGCGAAGTAGACAGATAAGTCATGAGCAGTGTTTTTATTTGATCTAATAACGCCTTTGATTTGAGCGGCAATCCCATCATTTCAATAATCCAACTCCGTATATAGGCACGTCTATATGTATAAGTCGTATATATACAGATTCATATCATACTACACCTATATCTAAAATTTGATTCAAGTAAAGGGCCCATCATATTTAAAAGACTTAAGATAAGATCCATATCCCACGCTCGATCATAATTCAATATTCATTTTCGTGTTCTCTGTCAGTGGAATAGAATTGGAAAAAATTGAATATCAACATGTATATAACTTTTCTTTTATTGTTGAAGCTCGATAAACTTTTCATCGGTTTCCTTATAGACAATGCAATTGTTGTATTCCTTTTTATTATTTTGTATATTTTGTGTGTGTGTGTGTATGTGTGTGTGTGTGTAACTGTACATAGTCAGTCAGGCGCGTTCGACTGTTGCTCTTGAGGCTGTGTGCTATTGGTCGGCCACCAAGGCGTATAATCAATGTGTGAATAAATAAAAGCCAGTCGGAAATTTGCATAGGGTGCCTTCACGCACGGAGGACGGGCTAATTTGCATCGAGCGGACGATCCGAGTCGGGAGTTAAGTTTAGCTCAGTTGAGTTGCGCCAAGGCGAGTCGCCGATGAAGGCTGATGAAGGCAGCGGTACGAGGCATCAACATATAGATGAAGGGTGCTCCAAGCGGGTATAGGGTGTTGCTCTCGGGTAGCTGTGTGTGAGTTAGATGACCCAACAGATTTTGTGCAACCCATTTCGAGTTAGTTGCTCTTTGTGTGATTATACATATACCCTGATATACTTGTCAAACTCTACATATATATACACATACATATATATATATATGTATATGTATGTATGGGTGTGTGTGTGTGTGTGTGTGAGAGTTTTGTAAGCTTTCTGGCTGAGTTTTACGGCGTTGCAAAAACTTGTATATGCTATTTGTGCTTTGCATAATTTGGAACGTTATTTAACTTGCATTTTGAATACATTTTAAATGCCCATTTGTTAGCAAGTGAATGTGTATGAGTGTGTGCGTGTGAGTGTGGATACGTGTCTCTCTTCTGGTACGTGTCTGTGTGTCTGGATATTCCTTTGTGTGTGTAGGTCGGATGCTGCTTGGGTGTTCAGCTTTTTTGATTAAGGCCATAAAAAGAGTTTTTGAGCCTCTTGCGGTTTTTACGTTTGGCTTGTTATAAGCTGTCTGCCGGACCCACGAATCCAGTATCCAACAACTTATTGCCCCACGGTGACCCGTACAGAATGAGGCGCTCCATGCGTGCAATTAAGAGCCGCCAGCCCTAAAAAGGATCTCTGGCGCGTCCAAGCTCTCCCTGCACCCCCATATTCCTGTTACCCGACTTTTACTTTCCCACTCTACCACTTACCCACACTCCCGCTTCCGCATTCGCTCTCACTCACTCCCACTCTCTCTAACCTTCTTTGTCTCTGTCTCTGTTTTTGGCTGCCTGGCTAAAATAATAAATATTAAAAATAATCAAAATAATGCGCCGCACTTAACTTTTGAGCAGTGGCAATGCTTTTGTGACATTTCCATTTAAATGCCTTCCGTCTCCTGTCAACCTTCTCCAGTCGAGGTCCCCAACCCGCAGCTGCACATGGAGCACAGTTGGCCGTGTTATCCACCATTGTAAAACTAATGCCGCTACACGTTGGTTGGCCAAACAAATACAGAAAAGTAGGGAGCAACTTAATTAACGCATGTTCATTCATTGGCCCACCAAACAAATGTCATTTAGACAAACTTATTTTGTCATTTGCCCAGAAAGAGAGCCTCGCGCTGTCTCTTTCATAATAAGACCAACACGCGCGCCTAAAGTCGACAACGTGCTGAAATGTTGAGGCCAACATCAGCAGCAACAACAACAACAACAACAACAACAATAAGAACAACAACTACAACATTGAACTTCTTTATCACTCAAATAGCCACGCACAAAAGGCCGAATAAAGTTTTTCCTTTATTGCTGTAAAACAACAACTGAAATTTATCTTATTACAGGCGCCAGCCCGGCCCAAACACAAACACAAACAACACACACACACATACACACACACACAGTGACAGGCTGCCTGCGGTGTAGCTTTTTTTTATTATTTATTTATTTTTTTTTTTGGTTCATTTTTCCCTGTCTTAGGTAGAGACTTGAATTTTCACTTGAAACAAATGATTGCCGTAATAGAGACTAAATGAAATGAGCAGCTGTAGAACGGCATATTCGCTTTTTTTTGTTCCTTGTTGTTTTTCTTTTTTAAACAAACAACACACACTTATGGTAGCTTAGCGCAGACAAGCACTTAACTAAACTAAGCACAGCATTGTTTTTCCGACGCCTTGAACTAGCATTTTATGGAAGCTATTAAAACATCAGCGTTGTCTATGTTACTATACGTACATCCCTCTCTGTCTGTGTCTCTGTTTCTCTCTCCTCTCTCTCTCTCTCTCTCTCTCTTTCCCTCTCTCTCTCTCTCTTTCTTTCCTTCTCTCTCTGTCTTTCTCTCTGAGTGTTTGCGTGAGCAATCAAAAACATACTTACATGCATATAAATATGTTTGCCTACTATATGTTTGCCTAGGTTTGTCTGGCTGTTTGAGTGTTTGTATGTTGTTTGTGTGTTGAGTGTGTGTTGTGTGTGTGTTGTGTTTGTGTGTGTTGCTTCTATAAATTGCTGTGTGTGCAGCACAAAATATAATTTCACAAATGCGGCAACATGTGCAGGTTAGTCTTAGCTCAAGTCCCAGTCGCCAATACCCATTCCACACAGTCCACATTCCCCAGCCCCCATTCCCCAGTCTAGAGTCCACAGTCCTCAGTCCCCAGTCCACAGTCGTCAGTCTCCAGTCGTCAGTACTTGGGCCCACACCTAAGGCTACAGTACAGAAGCTCAAGAAAGTCGCAATCTTCAGTTCCTGTTGCTGTTCCTGTTCCTGTTGACTGTCGACTGTCGACTGTCGACTGTCGACGGTCGACAGGGTCTCTCGATGGCTGCCTGTTGACACATTTGCAATCAAGTTTATTACCCGCAGCGCACATGTGGGCAATGCTACTGATAGCATGGCCATAATTATATGGCAAATGCCCGGCGAGAATTCAAGGGTATCAACTTATCGTCACACGCACAAACACCATACCAGACCCAACCAGGACCAACCAGACCCGAACTCGTCCGACCAGACAAACATAATTGTGTTGAATTTATCTTAAGGATAAGGACTATCTACCATTAGTAGTTATGTTACCTGTTCTACCTGTTGTAATCGCCTGAAAGTTTTGTCTTTTTGTCTTTTTTTATCTTTTCGATTTTTGCTGTGTTGGCCCTTTCTTTGCCTATGCCCTATGATTGTTACTGCTTCTGTTTCAATATCCGTATCTGTTACTGTTACTGTTCCTTTCTCTGTCTACCTCTCTATCTCTCTTTTTCTCTCTCCCTCTCTCTCTCTCTTTCTCTCTGTTCCGATGTTTGTTTATTTTTTTCGTGACATTCTAGCGCTTCGGGGAGCATTACGTGTGCCTTGTGCCTTGTGACCTGTGCCAGCAATTTTTTCCTTCTTCGTCTTTTTGTTGCTGTTGTTGAAGTTTGAGCAACTTTTTTCTTCTTTATTTTGTTGTCGGCAGCATTAAAATGCACATAAAAATTATGAACTCAAATCGAGCCAACTGTATACAGAATTCACTGAGGCGTTATCATCCAACCAAAGGCAATTTCCCGCAAAACGATACCCTATAACTTCAATTCGATGCAATAGGCCCCAATTTTTTAAGATACACTTTTCAAATTTGGTACACTTAAGCACAATAATGCTATGTGTGAATATTGTGAATTTGATTTGAATAAGTTGGGAAATAATCAAATTATTGCGTATAGAGTAAAATTGTACCACAATTTTTTCCATCGAATGGCCCTATGTAAGCATATGTGTAATAAAATATATGTATATGCCAGAAATATAAGTATATTTGAACAGAACGTGTATATGTATATTATAGCTAAATATTTTATAGTATGCTTCCTCGATGCGGGAGAGCCAAGAATTTGTGATTATAATCGTGTTTCCGATGCGCAGAATATGCGCATACTTTCGATGGCACTGTGGAACAGAATTCCCATTGTTTTTTCGTTCCTTTTTTTGTTTTGGCCAAAATCTGGCTACCCTGACCCACAAACAATTCACTGGATACACCGATAATGGCATTTTAGTCTGCCCCAGCTGTACTGTCCTCTGCTACCGTCAGTTCTCCCCGGTCTCTCTCCATTTCTGATGTTGATGCTGATGATGTCCTGTCGTCGTCAGCTCAACAGAACCGTCTCACCATATATGTAGTTATTTTTTTGCCCTGTACTTTGTTTGTTTATTCTGTCTATACGGTAAACTCAATAATTCTGCTGACTTAATGCTCGGCTGTGTCGTTTCATCAACAGGTAGATATACTGAAGATGAAGGTGCGGGAATCCAGCTTACGCTCCTGCGCACATGTTTTATATATGTCGGTTTATGTACATATTTGTATGTGTAGCAAGTACATGCATGGATTTATATACATATATGTAAGTTATATATACATATATAAACATATATATATGTACATATATGTAAAAGTGTGTGTGTGTGTGTGAGTGTGCGTACCTGTGTATGTACTCATGTCCCTATTGTTTTGCTGCCAAAATAAAATTATACTTATTTGTGCTTGTGCTTCTGGTGCTTCTGGTGCTGCTGTTGCTTTTGCTTTTGCTTTTTCCTTGCTCGTGCTCGTGCTTGTGCTTCTGTTGTCATTCTACGCTTAAGGCGGCGTCCATTTCAGTGAATTTAGCATAAAGACAAAGCGAAATAAAGACGGAGCTACCTTGCATGGGCCACACAGAGACACAGAGAGCGAGTGGGAGAGAAAGCGGTAGCTTGGGAGATATGGGAGGAGGAAGTGGGAGCCAGGGAGCAACAGCAAATCAGGAAAAGGTTAATTTGCAATTATGTTTTATGGGAGAAATTCGTGAAAGTGAGCATAAGTGTATGGGTGTGTTTGTGTGTATGCTGGTGACTGCTGTTTAAGTGCTTGTAAGTGTTGGTGAGTGCTGGTGAGTGCTGGTGAGTGCTTGCCTTTTGCTTTGAACTTGGCCAAGGTACTCGCAATCGCTATGGCAGTATTTCGGGTCCTTTCTCATTTTGTTCATTTCACTTGTTTTCCCTGCTCTTGTTTTCGCATATCAAATATTTGTGTGTGTGCGTGTAGATGGATGTATGTTATGTGATTCTACAGAATTGTTCCATTTTTTATTTCAACATATTTTGTTTGAATTAATTAAACGCTGTGCTTTGATAACAATCAGGGTCTATTCGATTCGTGCAACCGAACACTTTGGTCGCTTATCTGTTAGTATTAATTAAAAAACTGTAAGACCTATAGTATTCATACTCGAAAAATGCATCCAACTTTTGATTACTCTTTAGTCTGGTTTGTTATCAATCGTGTTTTATTTTTAACTTTATAAAAGAAGCACTTTTAAAATAACAACGCTTTGTTTTGGTACCCATATACAGGAGTTGGTATTTTATAAATCATTTCTGAAAACTTCATTAAGATCGAATAACAAACACAAGATTTATACGAACAACAATCGATGTAGCGGTGTCAATACCAGAGTATCATACTGTCGGGTGCCGTCCCGACTAGCCAGATTGTTAAATATTATAATTGTACGGTACATATGCATTGCTGTAATCCGAAGAATACATATTATACTACTCACATAAACCACTTGACTCTACGAATTTAAATTCAATGACGACGATAATCAAAGAAATCGCTACGTAAATATCGACCTTCAATTTTACTTATGAAAATGCTTTGCATTTGTTATGGGAAAATCACACACACCCACAAACACACACAAAGAAAAGTCTTTGCTTATTGTAAAGCAAAGGGAAATACGGTCGTGGAAAGTGGGGGCGAGGGGGAGGTAGGGTGTAAGATGCCGAGGTTATCGATTAGTCAGCATATGTTTGTGTGAATTGTGAGTTGGAACTGAAACTGACATCGGAATTGACTGTTTCGATGTTTCACGACTTGTGGAGCGACTCGAAACATGCTTTTTTTTTCTTCCCTTCAGTTGCTCTTGTTGTTGTTGGTGTTCCTTTTTTTTTTGTAACCGTCTTAACACAATCATAGCACTCAAAGCCAGATTGGTGATGCCCTGAACTAGGTGATGAGGGAGAGATTGAGATTTAGATGTAGCTGTAGCTGTAGGTGTAGGTTCGGGTTTCGTTTCTCGGCTCTCGGTGTTTGCTTGCACAGGGTTAGGGGTTAGGGGTTAGAGGTTTGGAGGTTATGGGTTAGGGATTGGGGGATGGGTGTTGGGAGTTAGGGGTTAGCCGGTTGGTTTCTGTGCTTTAAGCAACACTGGGCCATCAGGCGGCAACATTCGCACAGCATAAAAAGCTGTGCAGTCCAAATGACAGTCGGATTATTTTGGCATTAGGTAATTTAAAGCAAGCAAATAGGATTTATATGGGGCCTATATACAGCAACAAAAAACACGGTTCACAGCGGCAACATATACGACATCATTTGCTTTTACTTAAATAGAACTCGTGCTGCCGCCTGAAAGGCAAAACAATGTCAAAGTCAAAGTCGAAGACGAACTGGAAATGAAACTGGAGATGGGGATGGATGTGGAAGTGAAAGTGAAAGTGAGAGTGAGGGTGAGAGAGTGAGATTGAAAGAGTGAGAGGGAGAAAGTGAAAGGAAATGATGAGTCGACGAGTCGACGAATTGGTGGTAGGACCACTGACACTGACAGTCCACAATTCACGAATGTAGATTGTAAACTGACAACCGACCATAAAATGCGAGAGTAAAACCAAGCAAAACACAACAAAACAGAATGAAAATGCCTAAACCAAAAATAGAACTGAATTTCTTACGAGCATAATAAAAACAATCATCATAATATTGCCATAATGAGTTTAAGGCAAATCAAGTTTACTTCGCGTCCCAAATTGATTGCATTTGTACCAGGACTCTGAATTACAAATTTAAAATTTATGATGTCCATTTCAATTGCTCCATTGTGTTATACTAATGAACTGTTACAATTAGCTGCCGATTCACATAAAAAGATATGTGTCTGCGAAAGGCAGCCTCTATGGGATGAATACTTCAATCTTTTGATTGAAATGATAATCGGAGTCATTTGAATAGAGATCTTTTCACATATTTGAAAAGCTGATAGCTATAAATTTAGCGTATTTGTAAGTTTTATACAAGTTTTATTATTATAATATTTGTGTAATTGTTCGATTTGATAGTCGTTTGAAGTGGTTAAGCGGAGAGTACGTCTATTTTCTTATCTATAACGAAGATGTTAAATTCGTATAATATGGTTTCGGGGAGTGTGGCAAGAAAAGGTGGAAAAGGCCAGCGAATTGCTGGAGTTAATGGTTATTTAAATTGGTTGAGGGTTGATTTGAGGACATGTCCGCAGAGTCTATTTTTGAGTTTGTTATCGATTTTACTATGTTCGTTAAAGTGTGTGTGTTCTGTGTGTGTTTGTGTGTATGTCTTTGGTTGTGTGTGTTACAATTAAATTTAAGGCATGATTAGTATTTCATAACAACCATAATAACTAAATTAAATGCCTTGCTTGTGGCTTGGTTGCGTTTAACATGTACAAATTGTTGCAAATCAACTGCAATGCGTTAAATGAAATGTTTCGTAATGAGATAATGTTCGCTCCGTATGGCACTCGAACAGAGAAAAGGATTACATCCATTTGGAATCCCTGCGGTGAAACATTTTGAAATTGCGTATGTATTTAACAAATTTCGGGATTATTTGGCATTCATTCATAGAGGCGGTCTATTATGGCGTGGATTCCGATATGGTTATTGATTTTGTTATTAGATGGCCTGCATATAATAAGGTATTGACATTCTGGTTTTACAACCGGTTTGAATAAAGGGAGCAGCAGGGTGTTTTAAATAAAATATACCGTATATTATCTCATATATTCTTCATTGTATGTATGATTGATGGCAAAATTTCACTTTCTTTTTTTCTTTTCTTGATAATTACGCACATAGTCTTTGAATCATATTGATATGTTGAAGAAGTAGAGCTGTAAGGTCTCTTTTCTTGTCTCTATGTATGAAATATGACATGTTTCTAGTGGGTGTGATACACAAGATGCAAAAGAGCAGCAAATTGTTGAATTTAATGGATTTTAAAATATTCCGAGGGTTGATTTGTGGACATGTGGCAAATACATTGTGTAAAGTCTTTTTTCGAAGTAAATATTGATTTTAATATGTATTTCTTGTAAGTATATTCGTTACAATTTAATTGGGCACTTGCTTTGCTTATTAGAATATCCTCTTCCCTTTTCAAAAGGGGTTGTTTAAGTATTCGGTGTATCTTTGTCAATTGTTTTCAGCTGTAAAGAAAGCCAATTGTTATTATAATATATTTTATTGTATTATAATTATATTAATATATAAATACGTAAATGCTAGGGACCCTTTAAATAGATCGGGTGTATTTGGTTAGCCAATCATTTTAGGGTATATGGAGTTCGTTTTTGCTTCAGTTATATTTATTCGGAATAGGGTTTTCTTTGTCCTGTTTTGTGTGCTTTTGCGCCGTATTAAGCAGCGGACGTCCGATCGCTTTGTCGTTTAGTCCAAGACTGAGTACTTACATTATCTAATAATGACTGTTACTAATTCAGTAGGCTGTCTGTTTCAGCAAAGAGTGAGAGTTTCTGTTCGTTTCATTTGACTTTCAATAATACTTTTCGTACGCTTCGTTAATGAGTTAACTGTCAGTTGAGTTTGGTAAGAAAATCTTTGCCAGAATGGATCGGGAAAACAAAAGAAAATAAACCTGTATCTGGGGGTTGAAGGCCGTTCTTTATTTTCTGTTGCCTCTTGTCTGTTGTCTATAGTCTAATGTCAGTTGGTACTATGTTTGTCTGGCTCCATGAGCAATATAATTAAAAGTAACAATGCCAACAGTAACAATGCCTGCAAAAACATTTTCAACAGCAAAAAACAACAACTATTACGATGACAACAAATATCAGTGCGAAGGAACTGCACACAGCACTTCAATGCACTGCTCAAGATAAACGAAAAACTTTCCAACACTCGCAGCTTACAATTTGCAGCCTGCGGCGTCGTCGTCTCTAGAATCAGGCCACTGCTTTTGCCTATGCTTGGGTAAAAGCGTTCAATAGTGAATCTGTCAGAGTGTCGGTCTTTCGGTATTTCAGACTTTTAGTCTTTTAGTTCTTTATTCTATTTTTCTGTTATGGTCTGTTCTCAATTCATTACAGACGCTCGAACAAGAGAAAAGTTTGACTAATCTATGGGTTTAGCAGTATATTAGGCACACGCCAGCGAGTAAGGCTGCTCTTTTACCAAACCAAATGACTGTCTCATTCTCCCTCTCGGCCTTGCTTAGTTTTCAGACCATCTCTCTCTGGTTCCAGCAGTCCCTGTTCCCTGTTCAGACTTATGCGAACGGGCTGTTTTTCCCAGTTTACATTCCCATGGCATCTCTGCATCCGGTCCAGTTGCTCGTGCTTCCAGTTCGGGTTGATTTTAAGGTCCCTGACTGACATGGGCCAAGCCCAAGTTTATAGCTAAAGCACTTCCGGACGACTCCAGCACTGGGTGGCAGTTAATGGGGCTAACGTTGGCCCGTTGATGAGTTTCAAATTGCTGTCGTCACAATTTATTTATTTGCTACTTCATTCCAGTTCATATTTGGCAGACATTTGGCACTCTCATTTTTTATGCGTTCCTTTAAGAGGTTTCAGTTTTATGTTGCGACAAATGTCTGCAATTTGAATCAATAAATTTTACTTCTAACAGGCAGGTTGAAAGGCCGTATGGTAACATAACGTAACATAACACACATATTTTTTTCCCTCAAATCGAATTTTGATTATATTATACGAAATAGTTGTATTTAAGGGCAATGCAATGATTATAGCAGTTACTCAACTTCTCGACTATGTATTTTATGGCTAAAAAGAAAATGTAGACCGAAGATTCGTAAGATTATCTACTCGATGTTTGTCAAGTTTGATGCCTGCTGATCATATAGTCTCCAAGATTTAAATGTTGGATGAATGAACAAACAATATAGGTTATAAAATGCGATATACAGCTTCCTGATTGTAAACCACTTCCTCGCTTTAACAATTAATAGACCCTTTGTGACTTTTCCACACAGGGTGATTTTTCCGAAAATTGGTTTCTCCGCAATTTCCTTGTTTGGGCTTTTGGCAAACGAGCTGGACTACGCCAATATACTCAATTTTTTTTTTTTCATGAAATCACGGTTTTTGCCAATAACAGACCACAGCACTTCCACTTCAATCTACAGCCTTCGCACACTATTTTCCTCTTAATGTCTAGGCTTTTGCCTACCAGAGCGCCGTTACCCCATACAATTGACATTTTCATTGAGCTGTTTTTATTTAGCCAACCGGTCCGAGTGCCTCAACTCTTCTATATAGTACACAAATGACCTTCATCAGTAAATGGCAATCCTTCATATACCTTCAGTAGAGCTAATCAAATTCTGCTGCGCTTTGAAATTTACCAGTAGTGTCATTCATTTTAATTGCTCCTTTGTTATATTATATCAGATTATGGTTATATGCGTTTGAGATTTAATTAATGTAAGCCAATATTGTATTTTATTGGGTTTACATAAATTTTCTGGAATTATATGTTGAAATGTATTTCAAATCATATGTTGTAACCTGATAATATTCGAACACTAGGAAATGAAACCGAATCAAAATAATGTTTACGTATCGGTTTCGATATTCGATATATTATATATTCTAGGCTTAGGTTATTAAAAGTGAAACGGTTTAAGTGGTTATGGATTCGGTTCGGGTTTTTGTTTCGTTTCTTGATACTTTCACGAAGCTTCTTTCTAAAGATGAATTTCGTAATCTAGTATTCACAGTGACTACTCTATGCTACTTTAAAGATTATGTATCCTCGTCGAATATGTATATAAATACATTAATGTGAAGCTCTCGAAATATGAGTAACTATAGTGTATTTCATATGTATAATATATTTATAAGTATATCCACATAGAGTCCAGCCTGAAGTGCAGCACTTCTGTGTATATTGTATTTTAACATCCGCACGGTTTCCTCTTGCTAATTTCCTTTAAACTAGTGTGTGGTCTAATATTAATTAAGTGCAGCCATTGTTCCATATAGCTGAGGGACTAATGCGTGCTCGTTCACATTCGTCAGAATGGTTTTTATGTGTGAAAAACTTTGCGAGAACTCTGACAACGTTTTACCACTTAGTAGGGCGCTCTTTGTATGGTGACCTCATTGCAAATGGGGTTATAAGTCGGTTTAATGTCTGTGCAACAGGCAAAAACTATATGTGACATATGGTATATATATATACATTTCGTATTCTGTTTCATTATCATTATATGCGGTCATATTGGGATGATTCCTCTAACTACAACAAATAACGCATACGTATAGGTGTACACAATGCGTTGATTAAAATTACTTGAAATTTTAAATAGCTTTAGCCACACCCCAAAAAATCAATAATTTATATGTTTGTTATCAATATGAAACACACTGTTTTTAATATGTCATTACAAAGCTTTGACAAAGGCCACCTAGCATTATATATATATGTTACCTGGTGCTGACGCTCGGATATAATACTAGGTAAACTCATGCGAGGGCAGTTCAATAGGTCTGTGAATTTGATAACATCGATGTATAGGTTAAGTATATATATGTATTGATTCATTGGTGAGTTTTTTTTTTGAGTGGTGGTTGCATGAAGCAGAGTATCATATTTGCCGGCACTGCCCCTACTCAAATGATTCTTTTGTGTGTTTTGTGTGTGTGTGAGTGTGCATGAGTATGTGGATGCCTTTGTGGCATGGTTTCTATGCCACACACACACACACACACACACACACTGACGCGTTGGCTCGCTTTCTGCACCATTGGCGCTATTTTCCCACTTTATCATACTCTTTCTCTCGTCCCTCTCTTTTTTTTTATTGCCAGCGTCTCATTTGCTCAATGGATTCCCTGGCGTTTTGGCGATAAACTTCAACGGTATTGAGCCCTATACCGACACATATAGGTACTCATACACCTTTACACACACAAAGGCACACACACACATACACTCACACTCACACATACACACATACACACACACATTTGCTTTTGAGCTCTTGCGAATTTCAATTTTGTGTGGTCCAAAAGGAAGTTTAAATGAGATTTACGTGAGACGCACGTTTCAGTTGTTATTTCTTGATTTCGATTTTTGTTGTAGTTGTTGTTGGTGTTGTGTGTGTTGGTGTGTGTGTGTGTGTGTGTGTGTGTATGGTATGATTTACTGGTTTAGTGTGGCTTACGTGTACCCTATATGTGCTAGCTAATTAGATTGTTTTAATGCTGATTAAGTGACGCATTTTACTAGGGAATCCTCCTTACATGACTCTTGCTTTTTCCCTTGCTCCTCCTTTAGTTCTACGCTCAAAATTGAATGAATCGCAGCAAATTGTCAATCTGCTTTTATTATTGGCATTTCGGCAGTACCACTCTTAGTATGTATATATATATATATATATGTATGTATGTGTGAGTGTGTGTGTTGGTGGTATTTCAATATTCATCGGATGTTGTCCTAAAGCCACTGCACACACTGAGTGCGCCTAATGGAGGGCTGCTTTCCCGGGCCTCCTCTGTGTGATGGGTTATGTAAGCGCATATGACTACACCATTGCTCCAGAGCCCTCAGCATTCTCCAGAGATTGCGTTCGCTTCTATTGGCGTCATTGCTATTGCATTGATTGTGAACCCAATCCAATCGAAAGAGACCTTGTGTGTTTGAAGGCTTCCTCAGTCGTCAAACGTCAATCTCGAAAACTTTCCAGAGATATAATACACTCTGTATAATATCAGCTCCATTTCCTACGAACCTGACTAATCAAATTTCTTGAGGCTCTCGATGATTAGCTTACTGGAACGATCAGTGAGAAATACCAAAGCTTCGTCAAGGACAATATTGGTGTTCTATCTGGACCTGAGATTATTTTTAGTCCTAGAACCAACTACTCTACTCATATCCATATCAGTAGATTCATCTAAGACTGGTACTCTATCTGGACGTGGGTGTAGTTTTAGTTGTAAAACGATTTACTCTACTCGTACTCATAGTAGATTATGGGGATCGGATGCATTAAAGGAATAGCGCTATGATATCCTAGCCTACCATAAGTAGGTTCGACTACAGAGAGCACTAAAGCTGTAACCGTAATATTGTAATTGTATTATATATAATATAAAACAAAAACTAATAAAACATCGTAGCAAGCAGTTTGTTGGGGAAGTATTAATAATAAATGTATATATAGAAACATTTAATCTGCGAGCTGTGATATTCTGAAAGCAATATGGCCATAAATAAGCAAACATATGACCATATAAAAGTAGGACGAACTCTTGAAATAAGTATTAATAAAATAGCAAACAAAGTTTTGCTCACACACTCACATACACACGCACACACACACACACACACACACACACACACACACATACAGGCACACATAGATTGAAATACACAACAACAAAAAAATGGACAAAAGGGAGGCTCAGCTGTGTTGAGTTGCGGTTAATTTTAATTTAAGCAAAAGTCTGCTGGGACGTGATTATTGATTTATTTTATATGTTTATTTATTCATTCATTCATCGAGGCGGTGTCACTTTTTTCTGACTTGATGCCTTACTTTTTGCCATTTCAGAGCTTAGCCAAGATGCGTCGCTCCTCGTTTACACCAGTGTTCAATTTGAATACACAAGAGCCATTAATTGTCGTCGAAGAGACGCATGCAGCCGAGGAGGGTGAGGAATTGGAGGGTGCTGCCGGTGGCTGTGATCCGAGCGCCACCAAGCGCACCAATAGCGATGACTCGGAACCGGACTCACCAGTGAATCCGTATTTATTGTGCCCATTTCCCGATATGCAGCAGAGACGCAAACACTCGCTGCCATCGCTGCAAATAACCGAAGGCATCACCGCCAGCCAGGTGCGACGGCTCTCTGAGGTCGGCGGCGACACGGGCGGTCTCAGTCCCAAGGAGGTCGAATTCCTGGCCACCCTCTCGCAGAAGGCCAATCCGACCGCAGGCGGTCGCCGTCATTCGGTGGTTACCATATCGGCGGTGCCGCCAACGCTATTTGGACGCAATCGGCGTGAGTCCATTTCCGCTGTTTCGTTCAGGTAAATGACATTTTTATTTGGCCCGGCACAACGCCCGACACAGGGCCAGGGCTTGGCACTTTATTCCTATAATTGGACATTTTGTGCGCCATTAGCAACGGAAGTGCAGGCTCCACGCAAAAAGGTTCAGCCACACGCTCACACTCAAGCACAAGCACAAGCACAAGCACAAGCAGAAACACAGTCACAGTTACCATCACAATCTCAATCTCAATCACAATCACAATCCCAGGCATAGGCCACAGCCAAGGTCCAGAATCAGCAACTATTGCAGGACATAGCTTCTTTGACTCTTGCCAAATTGAATTGTGCCGGCGGCAATTGGTAAAATGCTTTTGAGCTTGGCCAGCAACAATTTTGATACCCTGGTAATGGGCATTCAGTCATTGTGCCATTGTGTTAGCCTAATGAGATGCTCATAAGGCCAGGGCCTCGAGTGTACGATATATGGTATAATAATAGAATCAACCGAAATGCGTAATTTAATCCGATTTATATCATTAGTCGAAGCAGTAACTGCATCGTGTTGTTTGATTCGAGTTCGATATGGTATGATGTGTAGTAATCACATCAAATGTAATTTTTTCAAATTGATTCCAATTTTATCTTTAAATCTTTCGATCCAGAAAACAACTAGTCTTAGGGTAATCAAATTTGGCCCCAAGGAAGTTCTATAACATATGAACCTAAATCGAATACCAAATTTTCATAATTCATCTCTCTTTTCTAAAAAATGTATATCGATAAATGTGCAGCCCTTCCATTAAGAGGCTTATTCGATAGCTGTTTTTTTTAACATAGGTAGAGTATTTGCAATTCGTTGTGCATGTGCTGTGCCTGTGCTGTGCCTGTGCTTCTGTTTCTGATTGCCGCTCAAATTTATTTGCGAATTTTCGCTTACGTCCTTGGCCAGTTTGACTAGCTCAAGCGACAACTAAGTTGATGGTAATTTCATGCTTAAATGATGAAAATTCAATTTCGCCAACGTCCTTCAATTGCTATTTTCCCGTGTTTGTTTTTTTTTTCTTCTCATTTCTACCATTTCTCATATTTCTCTCTTCTTGTTTTTCTTTTATTTAATGCTGAACCACCTTGCAGCGGCAGTCGACGGGGCAGCGCCATAGCAGGACCTCCGCTCACCGATCATCGCGGCAGCATACACAACTTGCAGCTGGACATCATGGATGGCATTGTGCAGCAGCGGAAGACGCGTAGTGGCAGCGGTGTTTGGGCAGCACCTGTGCTCCAGGAGGCGGACAGTAATGTGTCCGTTCAGACATAAACACTGGACCATGGACAATGGAGCAGCAGCACCAGCACCAGCAGCAGCAGCACAATGGAGCAAACTGGGAAGCAAATAACACACAAACAGTGGCTGAAAGAGATAGGGAAAGTGAGAGAGAGAGAAGGGCAGAACAGTTAGTGAGACACACGCACATACACTCACACACACCCACACACACAGACACACCACACACTATGGGAAAACATGAATGGAATTGACTCGCAAATGCATGCAGCATTTTCTTTGCTCTCGACTTTTTTCCTCTCTGTTTTTCACACCAACAACCTCAATTCCTCCCCCTCTCTCACACCCTCTTTAGCTTAATTTTTTTTCTCCCATTTTATCTCTCTCTCTTTCTCTTTCCCTTTCCCTTTCCCTTTCCCTCCCTCTGTCTTTCCCTCTGTCTTTGTCTGTGGCTCTCGTCGTTGGGTCTCTATTTTGCGACTGCAGCAACGCATAAAATAAACAAACAAACCGCAATTGTGAAAACGGAAACAAAAATGGAAATGGAAATGAGAATGTAAATGAAAATGAAAATGAAAATGAAAATGAAAATAAAAGCTGCGCATCAAGAAAATGTGAAAAAAATGACAGATAGATGGCTCATGAGTGAAACGGAGACAGCGACAAGTTGCACCCTCACACGGAGAGAAAGAGCGGGAGAAAGGAAGAGAGAAAGTGTATGGATAGAGACGGATTTATACAAATTGTTAAGAACATAGTAATGGTACGCACACCCACACACCCATACACCCACACACCCATACACCCACACACACTCACACACCGATTTTAATAAGAACCAGACGAAACCTCATGGAAATAATTCAATAATTTTAACGAAACCAACGATCTCAAAACCTAATATAAAACAATTATGCAATTAATAATGCTCTAGTAAAGTGAACCTGTAACTGCATATATATTCCCCATGACGTTAATTTACTCAATTTCATTCGCAAGGTTACATCCTGATCGATCGATTAGCCTCAACATTATAATTGGAAATACTTCAACGGGATGTCAAATGTAAAGGCAGCACTAGGTTTGTCTAGGTCTAAAAGTGATTCAATCTCAATTAATTTCGCATCTTTAATAATATTTTCATTTGACAATATTTTGCAATAATATGCTTCCATTTGACTAAATTATATTTATAATTTAAATAAATATTTTCAATTTATTTAAATACTTAATTTAATATTCATTCAAGTATTTACATTTTAATTAACATTTCTGTTCGAGAGACAATTTTATTTTAATTTGATTTACATAACAGAAAAACAATTACGTTGAGTTCCTGTTCACCTTTGACTAATCTTCTGTTACATTTTACCCATTCAATTTATGAATTTATTAAATGCCATTTTTTTTTTTTAATAAGGTTGCAATTTATGGGCATATTCGTGTTGTACGGAATGTGTAGAATTGCATAGAATTAATATTTACATATGTATAATTCAGAGGCTGCCCATGAAGCCCTGCTGTTTGAGCCTTGTGAGTTTTGGTTTTGTTGATTGTAGCTGCTTAGTTTCGGGCTATGCATTGGGACATGTGTGCATGGACTGCGTACGGCTATGCACAAGGACAAGGACAAGGACGGCATAAGCACGGGTCAAGGATAACCCATGCCTAAACCCAAGTACACCCAGCTCCAGCTTCAGCCAACACAGATGCAACACGCGCACGCACACTCCCATACCCACATCCACATCCGCATACACACCCACATCCACACCCATATTCATATCCACCTCCCAGTGCCACTCCCACAATTACATCCATATACACATTTTAAAATACTTTCAAGGCTGCATTTTACGTTTTCGTTTAGCTGCACATGGCCCAAATGGTGTATGACACACGCATAGATGCCTATGTCATTGCCATTAGCATTGCCAATGCCATTGCCATTGCCATTGCCATTGCCATTGCCATTACCATTTTCATTGCCATGGCCAACATCATCATCAATGGCCATGTTCGTGTTAATGTCGCTTTACACGGCTCCGTCTCCAGTTTCGCTGCTTAATTTCTTGCATATATTTAGGACCTTGTGCTCTATAGTACAAACGCACAAAGCATTCTATTCAGATTGCTCAGCTGTCTAATGTGGGTGTGTATATGTGTGTGTGTGTGTGTGTGCGTATTACTCACAGCAGTGGGCGTGGCCAGAGCTATATATATATTCTTGGTCAGAATGAGTCGTTCTGGCCATATTAAGCTCATTTTGCGCAACAATGAAACCTTAATTGAATTGGTTTTTTCTTTCTGTCTGTGAAATTCTTCATCTAGTTTACCAACAATCATAAACAAGTATAAACAGTACATTATATAGATGGCTATGTGTATAACCTTAACAAGACTTATGGTACATTAGTAACGCATTATATATACCCACAATATACATCAAGAACCCCTTTGCCTTCCAAGAGAACCGATATATTACTGCCTTTATTATAGATAGGTATAAAACACAACAGACACATCATTCAAAGTCGAACAAATGTCTTCGCAAACCCTTTGTATGAAATCATTTCACCAACAACCCAACAAATACCTCTTTATAGACAGAAAACGTTCAGTTATTATGAGTCATACTCAGACTATCCCAAACTTTTCCCATTACCCTTTCACAATTGAATTTACATTACAAATTTACAAAACAGATATGGATGGAATCAGTGCATTAGTTAGTCATTGAGTGGGTCTAAACATTATATTACATGGAGATATGTCATGATATACTATAGTGTATGAGAGTGTGAGTCTTGTATTTCTTTGTTTTAGCTATAGATGAGGTTTTAATGTTATTGTTGTTGTTGATGTTGATGTTCGAACTGGAGCTGGTATTGATTATATAGATATCCAGATAAATAGTTATGTATAGATGTCTAGTGACTAGGGTATCCTTGGCATCGTCTAAATAAATAACCACCGTTTGCAAAACTAACAGCCAAATAAACTGTAAAACTGTACCTACCTATATTG
>JBANCZ010001368.1:0-22237 GCA_037040025.1 Sphaerogastrella javana | reverse complement strand
CTCTCTCTCTTTCACTCATTAAGGTGCCTCGCGTTGTTTCGTCGTTATATTCAGGGCCGGTTCTAGGTATGGCCTTATGGCCTGTGGATTCCCCCCTTCGATTATTTCGGTTGTAATTTTTAAGCAATTTGAATTTTTAATGTTTTTAAAAATAAATAAATAAAATAAATAAATAAATAATTATTATTCACATTAAATAAATAATAATTATAAATTATTTAAAAATTTTAATTTAAACCAAATTTTATACATTTTTATATATCCAAATATTAAATATAGAGAATAATATTTCAAAATTAAATTTTTAATTTCTTTAAATCTAATTTACATTAAATAAATAATAATCGCATTAAATAATAATAATAATAAATTATTTTAAGATTCTAATTTTATCTAAATACTTATATACGCAAATATTATATAGACTATATGACTTTTGTATCTCTAATAGGGCAAGACCCCCAAATTGTTTCATCCCAGGGCCCAGCAACAAATTCGCGATCCGGCCCTGACTTTACTAAAGCTTTGAGTGTTTGTTTTGAGCGCTTGAATTTTTTATATGAATGTGCGTGTGTATGAGAGACAGAGCGAGAGAGTGAGAAGAGAGAAGAGAAAGAGTGAGTGAAGAGAAAGAGAGAGAGAGAGAGACAAGAAAGATGAGAAAGCGAGAGAAGAGATAGTGAGAGGGAGAGTGGAGAGTGGAGAGAGAGATGTATGTGTGTGTGTGTATATATGTTAGTGTCTCTTTTTTTAATGCCCTGTTGGAGCCACCATCCCGACTGGCCTGCTTGCTTGTACCTGCATTTGCCTTCAAGTCACGCGCACGCTACTCAGGCTTTGGCACGTAACTCTTTATGTGTTTCCCTGTGTGTGTGTGTGTGTGTATTTTTGCACCCACTGTAACCCAGAGCCACCCACTAATTACACTGGTTCCATTCCACTACCAAAAAACAAAAAAAAAAGAAGCAGTGTAACATGTTCTTTAGGCATTTTCTTGCTCTTGCTTCCTCCCTCTTACATTATAGCAAGTCAAAGGCTTTAGTTGCCATTGCATTTTTGCTTCTTTTGCTTTTGCTGTTTTTCCTTGTTGTTGTTGTTTAGTTGTTGTTGTTGTGCTCTTTAATGGCCTAAAAGGCTTGAGCTTTGTTGACCTCCTTTTTGGGGCACAAATACGTCTACTCTAGCCGCAAAGAGATAACGAATGATGCCGCTGAATCTCTGAATCTCCACATCTCATCTCCTCTCATCTCATAGAAGTTTTTCTTTATCTTTTTTTTCATTTTGTTTCGTTTGTCTACTTTGTGCACTGTGTATTTTTTTTTTTGTTTTTATCTTTTTCTTTTGGTTGCCTTTTGCTAGAGTCTGTTTCTTTTTGGTCATAAACAAGTGCCAAACATAAACATGGCATATATTTTGCTTACACATACAGAGAGAGACAGTAAGTCGGACAGAGAGACAGAGAGACAAAGAGACAGAGGGACAAAGAGACAGAGGGACAGAGAGATAGAAAGACAGACAGAAGGATAGATGGTATAGACATAGAGACAGATAGACAAGCGGGAAATTCTGTTAGCATATTGCGCTAGGCCTACAGCGCCATCTACTTCTCTCTCTTTCTCCCTCACTCTCTCTCTCCCTCACTCTATATATCTTCCCTCTTTCACCACTCTTTATTTCTATCTCTATTCCTGCTCATTTTCTTATTTCTTTCCTTCTTCTTTATCTAAATTTATCCCTTTCTCTCTCTTTGTCTCACATTATCTCTATTTCCTCTCTCCCTCTCCATTTCCTATCTCCTTCTCTCTTTCTCTAGCTTCCTTTCTCCTTCTCTCTTTCTCTAGCTTCCTTTTTTTCTTTCCTTTCTATCTCTCTCTCTTTCTGTCTGTCGCTCTCTCTCTCGCTTTCCTTCTGTCGCTCTCTCTTTCTCTCTCTATCCCTATTTCCTCTCTCTCTCCCTTTCTTTCTCTCTTACTCACTCTTACTCCTACACATTTTATTGCCTCAACGCGACTATCAATAAAGTTCGATTTTGTGCGTATGTGTGTGTGTGTGTGTGTGTGTGCTCATGGCTCATAAATCAAGTTAAACTAAACAAAAAAAGCAAAAAAAAAAAAGAAAAATTGAAATGAAAAAGCGAAAAAGCGAATAATATCAAGAAGCAGCAAAGGCAAACAAATAAATTTATGTTTGGCCACGCTTCTTACTACGCTTCATGCCAATATTTTCAGACAGCGCCACCTACAACTAACACACACATACACACACACACACACATACATACTTCTGCTCTCTCTTTCTCTATTACTCCCTCTCCCACTTCTAGTCCAACTTGCACTTTGCTATGATCGGCATTACTTGTCCACTTGTCCTGTCTCTCTCTCTCTCCCTCTCAATTGCTGCTTGCCTTGCTTTTGCTTCTTCCTCTCTCTTTCTCTTCCTCTTTCTCTTGTCGTTTCACTGTCATTACAACAGCAGGCGAAAAAGCTCTGTCACAGCAAAAACAACAACAACAACAATAGCAGCAGCAAACGTTGACGTCGCAGTTGACGTTGACGTCGCCGTCGACGCAGCGCTGCTACCTTTTCTACTACTATTTTTAACATCTGTACTAGCAGTTATCCATATTCCCTCCCCCCTCCTCTCAAACCATGCGAAGAAAAAACATATGTACACACACACATGCATCAATTGTAGAGAGTGAGTGTGAGTGTGAGTATAAATGTGAGTGTGAATGTGAGTATGAGAGTGTGTATTACATTTCAAGTTGAAAAATTTGTTGTATTTTTTTATGTATTTGTTTTTTTTTTATATTTTTTGTGTATTTGTTTTTTTTTATATTTTGTTTTTGTATTTTTATTTTTTAACTCTGTGCTTTATTGCTTAATATTTCATAGTGCTCCAACACTTGCTGTTGTTGCCAATAAAAAAAAGTTATGACACCCCTTCATTTCTTGCCACTCATGTTCGTCTATGCTGTGCCACACCCACCCGCCTCCGCCTGCGCCTTCTCATTCGTAATCCTTCCTCCTTTCGCATTCACTTTCTTTTTTTTATACTTGAAATTCTTTTACAAGTATTGCCTGGCTGTGTTGGCGTGCAAAAGCTAAAGGCTATGTAACATTGAGCTTGCATGCAAACAAATGCTGCTCGATTTTTAAGTTTTTGAGCTATGCCAAGCTGTGATGACAAAATGAAAAAAAGAAACAGAAAAACAGCAAACAAACAAAAATATTTCTAGGGTTAAACAGTTTGTATTGTTATCTCTCTATTTCTGTGATTCAATCTTGAAATTCTAGCTAAAATTCTCTAAATTTTTACTTTTGTTATGTTTAAAATTCTTTCATTTTAAGAAATTGTAATTGAAATTGAAATTACAATTATAACTTAAATTTAAATTTGTGTAGCAACACACAAAAAATATATGAAATTTTTGAATGAGAAATGTTTGAGTTGTTTTTCCGGCTAAATACGTTGATAATTAAACAAATCCGGCTGAAAAGAAGGACAAATTGACAACACTGCTGAAAAGAATTTAAATACTTTTTATTATATAATAATATTTCATATATTTTATATTATTATATTTATATTTTATAATTTTATGTATTTTTTTGTATAAATTTTAATCCACATCAACATTTTAAACCATAACTCAAAAAACTATATATAAAATAATAAAATAAACGCAAATATATAAAAAAAAAATTACAAATTAATTATAATAATATATTTATTTTTATATACATACATTTATATTTTTATATAGATTTTTTTTTTATTTTAATGTTACTTTAGAACAAAAATTTATTTTTTTTTTTATAATTTTATATATTTTTTTTTCGCATTAGTTGTATACTCATACCACTGTGCAGTTGACAAAAAGTTTTCCATTTCATTTTCAAATGACATCAACAACATTTTGTACATAATTTATAAGAACAACAACAAGTATAAGAAATGAATGAAAAGCGAAGCACAAAAACAAAACCAACCAAAATGAATGAATGAAAGAAAAGCAAATGGCGCAAAAAAAAAAAGAAAAGAAGTAATACATATACTAAAAATACGCATTTATATGCATAAAACATTTCAAAACTTGCTTGAATTTCAAACACATTTTTCGCCAGGCTTTATTCCTTTGCCTGTATGCGTTTGATGAGTGTGTGTGTGTGTGAGAGAGAGTGTGTGAGTGTGTGTGTGTGTGTGAAAGAGTGTGTGTGTGTGTGTGTGCGTAAAAGACAAAAAAGAGAATGCATAAGCGATGCATGATCAATGTACAGACAAAGAGAAAGAGAAACACACGCAAAAGAAGAGAGAAAAAGAAAAGCCAAGTGTCAATCGATGAGCGTGAATGCAATTACAAATACAACTACAACTACAGCTACAACTACAACTAGAAGAACTTGCTCATGGAAAGTTTAAAAGCTTAAAACTTTGGCCGAAGCTCATTCAACCCTTTGACGATCAACTCACCTGCTTGCGGGACAGACGCACTGGCTGACTACCCTGTATGACAATATCATTCACATCGATGTCCAGCTTCGCCTCCCAGCCCGCCTTGATAGCCTCGCCGCCATTCTGCTCCGTATGCTCGAGGAACTCATTGAGGAAGTTCACACACTGGGTAGCATCGAAGTACATGAAGCACAGGTTGACCTTATGACACGAGATGCGACCGCGATCATCCAGTACCAGGAGTATCTTGTGCCGCATCAGTTGCTTATTGACACGCGCCAGGCACTTCTCCAGACCACGCGAGAGGCGCAGTTTCACCCACATGCACAGAAATATGGCCGCCGCATTGAGGAATAGCCAGCCAACGCCAAGGGCAAACAGGGCCACGCCCTGGAGGCCAGAGAAGAGCAGCACCAGCAGTACAGTGAATGCAAACAGTATCCAGCAGACAAGTATGCGCTTATAGCAAATGTTGTACACTGTGAAGCGATAGTCGTTCACCAGGGTCTCCATGGCGTTCACATAGTCCTCCACAGTGAGCTGCCAACCAGACAAGAGGATTATGACATTAGAATGGTTGATTGATTCATGGACATGGCACATACTCACCGTCAGCCCCTGGGCCATTAGCTCCTCAGGCACCAGCTCCGGACGAAATATGGCCGGAGTTATCCAAGGCCACTTGGTGTTTGCCGGCAGCAGTGTGACAATCACATCGCCATTAGCTGCAACAGAAAGTTGCGGAGAATTATTAGTGATATTGTGAGAGTAAAAAAATAGTTTTATATCTATCTATGTCTATATAAATCTATAAATTAATCAGTAATCTATAAATTAATCTATAAATCGATTCAAGATTTCATTATTATCAAGGCAATTTACAATTTATTATTTAAATTAATATATTTAAATATGTTCTATTTATACAGATCTATATGGAATCTCCCGTTCTTGGATCTTACCGAAACCTTCACGTATGCGTCCAGTTGATAGCTCTATGGTGCGCATGCCGGCTGCTTGATCCATGGGAATGCTAATGCTCTTGCCGGGCGCATTGTTGCTGCCTCCATTGGGATGAGTGGCTGCTGCTGCTGCTGCTGCTGCTGTTGAGGTCGAGGACGATGTGGGCGATGCTTTTTGGTTTATTAGCTGCTGTGGGTGGCGGGGCGGTGTGGTGTTGATGTTGCTGCTGTTGCCACTGCCACTGCCACTGCCACTGCCGGATGCATTCAGATTAACGTGCGTGCTCTCTGTTGTCAAAACAGCGGGCGTCACATCCGGCAACGTTGACGTTGATGCAGTATTCCCAGCTGCAGCTCCCGCTCCCGCTCCAGCTGTCCCTGCTGTTGTTGTTGTTGAGGAAACTACTGAACGCTGTAGAAGAGAATGAAATGAACACAATGTGTTAATGCTCTTGGCCTTAAGACAAGCTCAATGTGACACAAAGAAACAAAAAAAAAAAATGAAAAAAATGGAATAAGCAAAATAGAATTATGCAAATATGCAAAAGAAAATCAATTTATTGATTTCACTCTAAGCCTCTTGGCATACCACAAACAGCAAAACGCCAACAAAATATCACTATACACAAATGTGCAACAACAAATTCTGTGGCAAGCTGCCACACAGACTCTGGACAGACCTAACAGTCACTTGCCACATCGATTGCAACTGAAAATGAAACAATTTGTCATTTTGCACGTACGCGGCTCAACAACTTCAAATGGCTATGAAGGCGAACCGCTTTATAAGGTGCGATGAGGGACGGATGGGTGGACAGACAGACGGACGAACTGACAGACGTAGAGCTGCTTGAAATGCATTCAAACATACCAAATATATGTATGTACACATAAAAAATAAAATATAAATAAAAATAAACGCACACGTTTCAGTTTGCCATAATTTATCTATAGCGAGCCATTAAATTTTAATGCTCTACGTTCTTAAAACAAAATATATACTCTATCTTTCTCTCTCTCTCTCTCTCTCTCTCTCTCTGTTTCTCTCTCTTATTTTCCTAGCTCTTTGGCTTTTTCTCTCAAATTAAACATGCTATCTAATTGCAAAGCAGGTATTAGGCTGAGTTGTTCTGTCTTTTTTATATAGTAAATTTAGAGTTGAAATACTATAAAACATCACTCTAAAATCTGACGTCATATATTCTAAATATTTATTTTGAAATTATATAAAGATCTGTTTATTTGTTTGGTTAAAAACTATAACTCTAATCTAATAAGCAAACAAAATTAGATGATTATAAAGCTATACGATAGCCGCTTCATAAATACACAAACGCTTATCTTTTATGCCATAAAAACTTGCTATTTATTACGCTATTACTATTATATATAGTATTACACCCTAGTGTAAATTTTTCAATATGCTAAATAGGTTGCACAACTGCATTTGAAGTGTATAACTAACTATAATTGAAATAGTTTGTATAGTACATAAACATTTTATAATATAAATATGACAATGATTCTATTTAATAAATTTAATTTGAATTAACTTAAGCCTTTGCTCTATTTAATAATTCTATGTTCTATATTTAAAAAAATGAAAAATTTCCGTATTTATGTCAATGTCAATGTTGACAGAACGTGTCTTCTGCTGTCCTTAGTTTAATTCGGCAAAAAATTTAAAAAAAAACGAAAAAATTAAAATAAAAAGAAGCACAAATAAGCAAGAAATAAATATTGACTTCATTTAATCAGTATGAAAACAAAGCTGCTGAAATATTTAAACAAATGCCGCGAGCCGTACAACTGAAATTCGTGTTTATTATTTTTATTTTTATCTCGCTCTCCTCTCTGATGTCTGATAAAAAAAAAGATACCTTCAGACCCCTACAATATACAATATATACAAACATGCAAGGCAATAAGTGAGAAAGGTTTTTTCAACATTTGCGTGGGTATCAAATGTTCATTTCTTATATACACATGTGAAATGTTATACTCGTGATCTCTTCACTTTTCACTCTTTACTCTTTATCATGTATCTATAGATCGTTTTACAATAACTCCCAAGTCTGGCTAGATATAGTGCATAAATATACAAATACCTTAAAATTATTATTATGATTATGTTTATCACTTCTCTTATATTAGTAGTTTATGATTATTTTGCATATTATGTATTTTGTATTCTATATTTTCTATCTATTCTAATTTATAAAATTATCAAATGAATCTAAAATAATATTGTTTTCTCAAAGTGCTATAAATTATATAAACAAATAGAATAACAAAAGTATTTAATAGACACTTCAGTTATTCCAAATTATAACGTTTATATAATTGAAGATCAATTATAATGTTATGAAGATGTCTTCTTGGTAGAGATATAAATCAAATATCATGGAATTTCAACATATTTTCTAAATAGAATCCAATCGTTACGAAGCTCTTTAACAAACATATAGACTCTTTGCTAGTGTAGTACATATACAAGGTGTTAATCTAGCACAAGGTCAACGTAATTTATGGTGTAATTATATTTGTTAAAAAAACAATTGGAAAAATGCATAAAATTTCTCTTGAAAGCGTAGCGACTTGTTTTAGTCATAGAACAAATTTGAAATGTTTCTATTATTATTATTATTATTTAGTAGTTGAAACTAACTAACAACCATTAGTTGAAACTGTACTCTGTTGTTGGCAATACTGGTACTACAATCGAAAATTGTGCA
Source organism: Sphaerogastrella javana (assembly GCA_037040025.1). NCBI lineage: Eukaryota > Metazoa > Arthropoda > Insecta > Diptera > Drosophilidae > Sphaerogastrella > Sphaerogastrella javana. The sequence goes on along the minus strand of JBANCZ010001368.1, from coordinate 14,085 downwards.
GCTTCAGTGATGCATGCACTCCAATCGGATCCAATGGGACAAGCCCAAGCCCTTCCGATATTCGTTGCATTATTATGAGTTGTTGCTTGGCCCCATTCGCTCAGTTTAAACGTTGCCAGTGGCATGAGTAATCAAAGTTGATCGTCGTCAATTCCGACCGTTCCTAATCTACCTGCCTGCAACTTAATTTGTCATGCGTGTAGCGTTGCCAAGGGGCAAGGGCAGAGGGGCAAGGGCGGCACTGGGTGAGGAAGTTCAAAAGAAGCAGAGGCAAAAGTAACGCTGCTAACAACTCCATTAGGCAGCGGAAAGAAGTGAAGAAGGCAAGACAAATAACACAAGAGAACTGTTGAAATCAGTGGGGGAGTGCAAATGAACGAATAAACGAGGGAGCGAGGGAGCAAGAGAGCCAGGGAACGAGAGAGAGCAAGAGAGCGCAAATGCACGCAATGCATTGGAATGCGTTACGTTGGGTCATTAACAGCACGTGAGAGAGCATTCATTCAGAGAGAGAGCAAAGCACAAAATGAAGAGAGAGAGAGCGCGCGCAAGAGAGTGAGCGCAAGAGACTAACCTGCACAGGTGTTGGAGCTGCTGCTGTTTCTGTTGTTGCTGCTGCTGCTGTTGTTGTTGGCTGTTCGTTGGGACTGCGCGAGCGCGCACGTCTGTTGTTGTTGCTGCTCACCACAGACGGCGGCGGCGGTGGCAACTTGTTTTGCTGCTGCTGCTGCTGATGTTGTTGTGTGGCATTGCCACTGTTAATGTTAATGTTACTGTTACTGTTATTATTTTTTTCACTGTTGTCCGCCTCGTCGTCGAATTTAACCCAATTTTTTGGCGTCGCTTGTACGTCATCAGCTGCAAGGGCAATGCCATCATTGAGAGGAACGTCCTGAAGTGGATGCGCTGCCATCGCTGCTGACGTTGACGTCGACGTCGACGTCGAAGGCGACGTCTGCGTCTGCGCCTGCGCGTTGTCCCCTTGATCCATTGTTGTTGTTGTTGTTGTTTTTGCTGTTGCTTTTATTCTGTTTCTTTTTTGCCTTGTTGGAATTTGTGCGAATGTGTGAGATTGACGCGTGTCTGGAATTGAACGTGATTGAACGTGTTTGGCTTGGAAATGCGATCAACTTATTAGCAGTTGTATTAAAATTTCTGTTTCGGTTTCTGTTTTTGTTTTTGTTTTTGTTTTTGGTTTTTTTTTTGCCGCTTACATAACCTCAATAACAATTCACACTTGACTTGTTGCGGCACTGCTCTCGCTTATGTATTTTTAAATTTTTCTCTCTCTCTGCTTCTTCTTCTTCTTCTACTTTTGTTTAACTGTTTTTTGTATTTGCTTTAACAGCGCAGCGCACAACGCGTTCGCTTACGTGTTGACCGCTCGCGCGTTCTCATCACACTACCAAAGCGCTGGCACACCCAAGCAGTAAAAAGCAAAAAAGCTCAGCTTAGCTTGGCTCAAAGGCGCGCTCACTCACACACTCTCACAAACACACACACACACGCACACACACACACACACACTGAAGCTGGCGCTCAGTTTGTTTCAGTTTCAGTTTCAGTTTCAGTTCCACTTGGCTCAGCTCAGCTTAGCTTAGTTAAATCCCTCTTTCTTTTTGACCCCGTTCTGTTTCCACACGTTCCGTTCCGTTCCGTTCCGTTCCCCAAGCGCTTTGTGCGGGCAGTCGCTTTGGCTGCATACGCTCAACTGAGCAAGCGACGCTTTAGCATTTCGTTCTCACCTGTTGACAACTGTGTGGGCCAGAGCTTTAAATCTCATTCTCTCTCTCCCTGTCTTACTCTCTCACTCTCTCGCTCTCTCGCTCTCTTGAACACTATTGCTTTCTGCCGCTCTCCTCTTTGCCCCTCTGTTTACTCTGCCTCTCTCGCTCTTTCGCTTTGCTCATTCTCAGAGCAGCTCATTCATTAATGTGTTTTGTTTTTTGTTTTGTGTTCTGTTTTTTTTTTTTTTCATTTTCTTTCTGTTCTTCTTTTTCTTGTTGTTGCTTTTTTCTCACATGACAAGTTTTTGCTTTTTTTGAAGTTGTTATGTTTTGTACGTCTTTTCGTATGCCCAAACAAGTTGCCTCCGCTCTCTCCACCGCCCGCAGCATTTCTCACACACTAGCTTTTTTTCTCTATTTATCTCTCTCTCTCTCTCTCTCTCTCTCTCACTCTGTCTGTCTACGTTTTCTGTCACTGACTCATAATCTGTGCTGGCCCGCTCTTTACCCCCCTTCCGCCCTTTCTTAATAATCTTATATTTTTATCTTTTTATTCATTTGTTTGCGCGTTTGAAGATCTTTGGAGTAGAAAATTTTGCAAAATGAGCAGCTTGTTGAACAAACACTACTACAAATAAATGAATATATGTGAGTATGAGTGTAAATATGTGTGAGTGTGAGTGTGAGTGTGAATATGTGTGAGTGTGAGTGTATGTTTGTCTAATGATTAGCCATGCTATACGGCTTCAATTTCAATTTTGAGCAACAAAAAAACAATAAGCAAAACCAATAAACAATGGCCGACGCAATTTTTTATCAGCGGGCTTATCAACTGATGGGGGAGTTGGCAAATTTAAGAATTGCTAATGTCAATATTAAAGTAATACATAGGGTATACTATATGATGTGGCAAGTACTTATATGAACGATTATCAGGTGTATTAAGCAATTCAGTTGAGTTCATCGCCAAAGCAAATATGCAAATGAATAAGTACAATGAATGCATGAAATGCTATTCAACTTGAACTTAAGATTCACTCTTAGCTTTTTAGTATTTGGCTAAGATCATTTGATATATAACTCCTAAGCCTGACTAGATATAGATGCATGAATATACAAATACCTTACAATTATTAATATGATTATGTTTAGCATCTCTGTAGATAATATTATCCAAAAATCTATATAGATTTGCATTTTGCATATTATCTTTTCGATTTTGCATTTTATATTTTTTGATTTATAAAATTAAGAATGAAATTAACAAATCTAATTTACACTAATTTGATAATAAATATGATGTAAAATTCTAAAAGTACAATGAATACATAAAATGCTATTCAACTGGAACTTAAATATCATATTCATTCTATTCGTATCTGTATGTTCCCTCCCATTCATACGCTTTAAATCAAATCAATTTAGAATAGAAAAAAAGCAATTTAAAATCAATTTAACGTTTGTTGGGCCAAGTCTTAGAGTTGGTCCAGTTTCTAGCGATAAGCGGGCCGACATTTAATAACAAATTTATGATGCTATGCTGCATAGCAACAACTACAACAACAGCAGCAGGAATATCATCATTTTTATGTCCAGAGAGGACATTACCACCCACCCAAGACCCGTAGTCATATCCCTATTGTGGCAATTGTGCGGCTGGGCAGGCACAGAAAACTTTTGCCAGCAATAAATTATTCCACAAAATTATTATATAAACGGCGAGTGTCGAACTGCGATGCAAAAGGCATTGGCCAAGTGCCAACATGCTGCAAATGCAACTGAGCCCAGTCACCCAGACACCCGGACATCCACCCACCCAACCATCCAGCTATCCTATCCACTAGGCCAACCATCCTGTTGCCCAGCTCTTGGCTCTGGCCAAGCTCTGACCAAAAACTTGTTAAGCAAATTATGGCCTGGCATACAAAAACATCTGAAACTCTTGCGTTATGGCCTGCCGTCAGAGAGAGAGAGAGAGAGAGAAAGAGAGAGAGAGAGAGAGAGCCAAATGCAGCTCAAACTGCAACTGTTGTCAGCGCACTGGCATTGCCAGCAATTTTGGCCAAAATGGACAAAAATTATCAGTTGCCATTGAGTGCTGCAAATGTGCATTTTCTATATCTGAAGGGGCATATTTATTTAAATACTTTGCTCGAATTATTTTTAAGGAATGTTAGCCAAAAATGCCAACAAGAAATGCTGCTAAACTTATGATTGCTTTGGTTTGGTTCAAAAATCTAACAAAAAATATATAGAAATTATTAAAATAATAAAAATTAATAAATAAATATAATTATAAATAAATAAATTAAAACAAACAATAAATGAAAAAATATTTTAAAAAAAGTTATCAAAATAAATAGATTTTTTTCAAATAAATTCAAATTAAAAAAATTAATAAAAATAAATAAAAAAATAAAAATAAATACAAAAAAGTCAAAATAAATGTAAATAAATCTAAGAAATTGAAAGTGAACCAAAAATAAATAAATACAAATAAATATAAATAAATATATATAAAAATTAAAGAAAATAAATACAAAAATAATAACTATAAAAATGAATACAAATAATTGAAAATAAATGCAAATAAAAAAATATATTTAAAAATTGATAAGAATAATTGAAAATAAATACTTATAGAAGTGAATTAAAAATTTTTAAAAATAAACTAAAATTAATAAAATTAAATGTAAATAAATCAGAAAAAATAACAATAAGTTAAAATAAGCCAAAATTAAAATAAATTCAAATCAATATAAATTATAAATAATAATTTCAACAAATAGATTAAGATGTGCATATTTAAAGGCATTTGATTTTGTAATTTTAAAATCCCTTTATAATGAAATTCTTTTCATTCAGTTGCAGTTCATAAATTAGTTGTATTAACTTAAAATGTATGAATATATCTGTGATTTTAGCTTAAGCTTGAAGCACTGACACTGCGTTACCATTTTTAGCCAGCTTAATAAACCGGGCCAGCCATAAATCGCTCAATATGCGAGCGGCCATTGTTCTTGGCCACTTTTCAAGTTGTGGCCAAGGCTTTGACAAAAATTGCACTCTCTCTTAGCCGCAAAGGCAGTCAAGCTAAGCCAGAGCCAGTCAAGCCAAGAGTCTAATTAGACCAAATTAATTGCCTGCGCTTTTGACACTTTCAAAGACTGTTTCTTTTTTACTTATTTTTTTTTCGACGACTTCAGCTATTGCCAGAGCTGCAAAACCAACAAAACAAGCAAAGCAAGTATAACACTCAAAAGTCTATTTGCTGGTATCTTTCACTGGGCCCATACTACGTTCTTGCCCTACCTCCCTCTCTCTCTCTCTCTCTCCCTCTCTCAATCTGGCAAGAGTAATGTTGGCAATTTGTTGGCAGCCGCCGCCGTCGTCCTTGTTGGCGTCTTCGTCTTATTAACCCGCAACAGGAATCGGAGATGCGCCGCGCCGACTTGGCAAAACTTGCGGCAACTTTTTGGCCGACTCGAGAATGTCCACCGGGCATATAAATTAGCCAAGCTGCAAGCCAAGACAGTAGCAGCTAGCAGCTGCTTCAGCTACAGCTGCCTATTTTACTGCCACTTCTAGCACTCCTCCTCCATCCTCTTTGCCTCACACTCTTTGACTTTCTTGCTGTCTCTGGCAAGTGGCAAAGTTTTGGCATCAAAAAATGTTTTCAAATTAAGCTAATTTATATTATATAAACACACTAAAGACGCTTAATGAGTGGCCCATTGAGGTTGGCCATGTATAGCTGAGGGTGTATGGCCGCACAACTTGTAAACAACATGCATAATTATACCCTGTAATTTATGCCAAAACAAACACTCAAAGAGGTTGCACAAATTCCACAAAAATAACAACATTCTTTACAATTAGGGCTGCTTATAAAATAACGAATATTATCTATATATAGAGATCATATTAACAAACATTGACTGATGATTCCTTTCTGTTAGATATAATTGAGTCGTGCAATGCATGACTATTCGTTTTATTTGCATTGGGCTCTTTTGATATGCCGCGAAAGTTGGCCAAAAGGCTGAATACGCATTCACCTTTAAGCCCTTTCAAAATGGCAAAAGTTTACACCAACAAGAGCAACAACAAGAGAGGCATATATAGTGGCAACAACTTGCTGTTGTTGTTGTTGTTGCTGTTGTTTTGCTTCACAGTTGGCTGGCGAAATTAACGTGACTTGCATGACGCCCCGAACAGCATGCAACGCGAAAGCCTCTAAAGTGTCGCCATCAGCATCAGCATCAGCATTTGCCATTCCTTTCTCCACGTACTGCTTACAACTTTTTCTTTGCCTTTGCTCCAACAAACAACAAAAAAATAAAGCAAAGGAACAACCACAACAACAACAACAACAATTACAAAAATAAGCAACAACAACAACAAAAAGGAAATGCAACTGTGGAAACGTGTCACAAAGTTTATGCGCCCGCCACGCGTCACGCACGCGATTTTCGCTTAGTTGTTTGTCACTTTATCCCCAAAAAAAAAGAAGAAAAAAAGAGAAGGAACAGGATGGTGGAGGACATTCAAGTGGATGCCAGGACTCTGGGAGAAGGTCTGTTTTGTGTCACGGGCACCGGATGCTGTTGCTGGCCAAAAGAGAAATGATTCTGCAAATTAAGTGAGTTGCCAGTGCAAGCTGTAGAATAAATTAGTGAAAAATCTCAGACACTGAGAGAAGTATTTATTTTCAACGAAATATATATTATATTAAGAATTAAATTGAACCATTTAATTATTAATTATTCAATAAATAAATGCTCTGAATAGAAAGCTTTAAAACTTAAGCTATTCAATAATAGACAGATTAAGAATTGCACAGAAAATTAATTCAAAATGTAATTTGCGGCTTTGAAATTGAATAATTATTGAGCAAGACTTTTGCCAAATATATATATAAATATATTAAAATATATATCTATAAATATTTACATATATATCTAAATATATTTATATATATTTACTATTAATTAGATGTTTCATTTAAGAACTGTTTATGGTAGACAAGTCAATTAGAATGCATTTAATTGGAATTCATATTGGGCCAAGTTAAATTGTGGCCCATACATTATAATAATTGCTTAACAAATGTCATATTCATAATGTACGAATATTCGTTATTCAGTTCATTTGCAGACTGAAATGTAAAACAGCTTGGCCGCACTTGAGTTTATAATAATTTACAACATGTTGCAGCAACAGAAACAGAAACAGAAACCGCACCACAACAGAATACAACACTTGATGAGGCAGTTGCCACCACATCCACTCTCTCTGCGTATGTGTGAATGAAAATGAATGTATGTGTGTGAGTAGAAGTGTGTGTGTGTGTGTGGCTGGAAGCCATGTGTGGCAAGTGTTCGGCTGTGGTTGAGACTGTTGTTGCCACATGTCACCTCTCATAAAACATAAAATCACTTTGGCCTTCCTGTCAGCCAGTTGCAGGTGAAAGTTGCACTTGCCCAACAATGGCAACAAGGACTCTCAGCTCGACACAACCTGCCACCTGAATGTGGCAATCTAAACGCTCTGTGTTTAGGCTGAGCATCTGTGTGTGTGTGAGTGAGTGAGTGTGTATGAGTGTGTGTATACTTTTGTAGCATTGTCTTCAAGAAGAAAATGTATATCATGCAGCACTTACAAACTGAACAGCCTAGGATTTGGCCACATTCGCATGTGGATACAACAATTTGTTGGCCAACTGTTTTTGTAATCGAGCTGACCACAAAGTATTTTGCTTCTGACAAGGTTCAAGTTTGCTTGAGAGTTAATTGAAAATTGCCATTGTATGAGGAACTGAACGGGTTACCAAGTCTCTTATTCGAATCGTTTGAATAACTACGAGTACAACTCCTGCTGTTGTGATACTACTCAAGATAGGTATGGCCATCAAATCTCAGCAGGAGCATTTGCATTTAAAAATCTTCATAAAAATACGTTGAGGACATCAAGTCAAGCCGTGGCAGACAAAAAACAGAAGACAAAAACCATGAGATCAGCGCAAATGCAAGCAGCCAAGTGAAGGGTATAGATGGTAAGGATGTATATATACATATATATATATAGTGACTAGTAGACAAAGCGATGTACATAGCCTGCAGCTCATTATGTAGCCTGAGTCAGGGCGCAACTGTACCTCGACTATGGCAACTGCCACTTCAGTGTAAATCATTACAATAATTCAAATAAAGCGCCAGGACGAGCGAAGCAACGAAAGCATCCGATGGAGATTCTAGACGCAGTAGCAGTACCTGCAAAGTAAACGGTGAAAGTTTTAGAGGCAGCATCAAAAAACAACAACAGGATGTGCAAGGATACTCAGGCAAACAGCTAGCAGGCAGCAGACAGCAGACAGAAGGACAGAAGGACAGCAGGACAACTACATATCTGGACAGCTAGAGAGCTGGAGAGATGGCTAGCTGAAAGCTGGCAGCCGTGCGAATGGCGGCCACTTGAGACGTCGACTGGGGCGCCAAATGCATTTAAGCAGAAAATGTTGTAAGGAAAGAGTGGTGGCAGATGAGAGTACATGCCATGATTTAGGGATTCTTAAATGCTGCTACAGTTGGCCATTTAATTCGGTTTTGGCCAGCAATGAAATTTGTCTTTAAGACGCTGATTTCACTGTAGAATTTATTCAAAAATTTTTTTTTTAAAACAAAATCTTTCTTATTTTATTTTTTTGAAACATTTTTCTTTGTTGGCAACTTTTGTGTTAGCCGCAAAAAACAAATCAGCTACAAAACCCCGGCCGAATATGTAAAACAGCCGCAACTTGCAGCACAAATAAAATCATATTTAAAACTTTCAAGCCATAACAAAAGAGCAAAAAATATAAAAACCTGCAAAAGTTGCAAAAAACATAAGGAATATATATATATATATATATATATATATATACACTATGAGTCTGGCTAGCTGCATTTTCATAACAAAACTTTCGTGTTTAAAAAAAAAATAAAAAAAAAAACAAAAAATAAAAACTAAATTTTCTTTTTTGCGCAACTCAAGTAACTAGAAAAACAAGCCAAGCAAAACTCGGAACAAACTGAACTTTTAAATTGGTAATTGTAAATATTTATAAACATTTATAAACTATAACCGCCAAGCGAGTATAAACTGTTCGCTCTCTCTCTGAGTTTAGCATTATGTATCGTTTGCTGAGATATGATTTATTCAAAAAAGGATAAAATATAGAATAAAATAGATTATATAAATAATATTAATATGAATTAAATCTATGGAAAAACAATTATGAAGAAAAGTAAAAAATGTCTCAATTAAAATTAAATTGGTATACAAATATTTAAGAGATTTGCTAAAGCCCAAGCATTTGTCCATTATTTTTAAAAATGTTATGATTAAAACAAAGAAGATAAGATGCAAATATGTATTGTTTTATATTTATACATATAAGTATGAAGAATTTGTATTAAAACCTTTTCCTCTATTATTAGCAGAACACCAATTCTTTTGGAAATATTGTAAGATTTTTTCTATTTGCTTTATAAAAAAAAGAAACGCATTTTTATAAATGTGTATTTATATTTAAAATTAAAATCATTCCAAATAAGTTGTGGAAATATATTTATATATATATTATATTTATACAAAGTTAAATATCTTTCATACTTTCTAGCACATTCATATGGAATAGTTATATATCAACCCAATTCACAAACGCTGTCTACAGGCAAAGTAAAAGTAAAAAATGTGGAATAAATTAGTGCAAAGACAGCGTAAATGTTTAACATATGTAATTTGACAAACAGTCACACCGGATATATTACAAAAAAAAAATAAAATAGAAGAGAATAGTATAGTTTGTTTCATATTAATGCAATTTAACGGGGCGTATGCATAATATATGGCTAAACCAGAGCCAAAACGTCGGCCAGCGTCGTTTGGCCCAGTGCAAAACTTAATTAAAAATGTGTGCGCATAATTATAACTATATTTAGCATGCTGCATTTTAACTCAACTACACACACACACTCACACACTCACATATATGCACACACACACTCATTTACACTCACACTCATAGGCAAACATATGCTCTCACACATACTGACACGCGTACATAAGCATTAATTTCGCATGCAGCTGCTGCACACAAAGGAGCACAGAAAAAAACATGAGTATGCTGCAGTCAAGAGTGCTTTTCTAAGGAAAGGTATATATTCTATATATTTGAGTTATATTCTATATATTTGAGTTATAGAAATACATTGATAATATACAGAGAGAGAGAGAGAGACAGATCAAGAGTTCTCTCTTATCGTTTTAGGGTTTTCAAATGAAGATTGAGAAATATTGAAATCATTCTGAAATAAAACGAATTCTTCCCTTAGTTTTTAGTGAATTTTCATTTTACAAATTCAATAAATGTATATACCCTTTAGTGATCATTTTAAATATGCACAAGGTATAAAAATGTGCCACACTTTTTGTCAGCGGCATTTTTTGTTTGGGGCGTCGTTGATGATCCTACAGCGGGTTTTGTCAACACAACTTTGTAACTACCTCTCTCTCTCTCTCTCTCTCTATCTCGGCGTATCTCTCTCTCTGTCTCCCCTTCACTCAAAATCTCGCTACTTTGATGTCTATCTCTCCATACTAACTCGTCGCTGGCATCGCTTTTGGCCTGATGAGCGGCAGCAGTTACCGTAAATTATTTTATTTATACCGTTAGCAACAACGGCTATGCTCCATCCCATGAGCTGTGTCTGTGTGCTTGACTTAATAAAATAAATTTAGAAGCTGGTTGGTTGAATGCCCCTGCCCCAGCCTCGGCTCCAGCTCCTCGTCTGACCCGTTTGCTTCCCCGTTTAGTCCAACGTTTGATATCACGCCTCAGTTGGGCGCGCTGCAAAATGTGCATAATTCCTCTGTGTGTGTGAGCAAAGGTATAAGTGTGTATACACTCTCTGTTTGTGTGTGTGTGTGTGTGTGTGTGTGAGTGTTCGTGTGTGTGTGTGAGCTTGTCGTTTATTATTTATGCATGCTATGCAACATTTTCAAAATTTTCAACCAGCAGCTGCACAACAAACGCGAAATCGTTGCACGGCTGCTGCTGCTGCTGCTGCCTCTTGGCTGCTTGCCACAGATTTCATTTTCCTCTGCATATTTTTTAGCTAACATTTTATACAGAGCCGCAAAAAAAAAAAAAAAAATTTACGCTCTAAAGCAAAATATGTTTTATTCAAATATCATATTTTTTAAAAATTTATTATTTATAATTTATAAATAATATTACATAGTATGTGCTGATAAATCTATCAACGGCTAGAATGTAAATCTAATTTATGTTAAACGACTGTTTTGTAAAAGAACTGTTATGTATCACTTATGTTAACTGTTATGTAAAATGACTGTTATGAAAAATTAAAATCACTGTTATGTTACATGACTATAATGTAAAAGGGCTGTTATGTTAAACATCTGTTATTCGAAGTTCTCTCTCAATTATTTTCCGATCTACTCTCTCAACTATTTTCCAATCTACTCTATCGATTACTATCTACTCTCTCAATTATTTTCCGAACTATCTCTTCTTGATTCCAATTCTTTACATTCAATTTGGTTGATAATCATTTAAACTTACATTTAATTTATATATAGATTTGGCCAGGTTTAATCTTATTGTTTTTTAAATGCACAAAGCGGCTGCAGAAAAATAGGCTAATTTTTTTAATTGTTTTGCTTGTTTCATTTTGACAACCGGCAATTTAAATGTTATTTATTAGTTTGTCAACACAATATTCAAATTGTTTTCAATATAGTGCCAAAGCATATTGCAATTGTTTAACCACTGAGGAAACCAGAATAAAAATTCCGTTCGGCCATAACGAAATAATTGAATTGAAATTCAACTAATTTGTAAACTGCCGGATAACCAACAAACAAACAACAACAACAACAACAACAGCAATAACAACAACAACAACATTTCAACATTTTTCGCAAATGCATTTAGTATTATTTATTTGTTTTCTACATTTTATTTGATTATTTAGTCAGTTTTTTGAATGCGACCTCTGGTTGTATGCACATGTTGGGCTTTTTGGTTTTTGTTTTTGGGGTTGTCTTTTTGTTTGTTTTGGGGTTTGCATATTTGACTATGATTGCTATTATTTCGTTTTACTAAAATGTTTGAAGTTTTTCAATTTTAATTGCCAATATATAAATATATATAAATAACAAGTAGAGCAAGCAAATGGCAAATGGTTAAAAGCATAACAAAAGCCTAAACAATTTGCAAATATTATCAACTATTTGTTGCAATTCGTTTGTTGTTTCTTCGCAAAACAAAAAACACCTAAAATCTCAGCTTTTTATATAGGAATCAACTAAATAAATGCAAAATAATTCAACAAATTTGCTTTGGTTAATTCAAATGTCATTACAACGTGACGTATGCTTGATATTTAAAGCTTTCAATGATTCCGTTTGAAATGTTTTCAATTGGCACAACAAATTTAAATATTGAAAAGCCTAATTGAAGCCAATGAATTTTAATTAGATTAATTAAGTGGTAATTAAAGTAATTATACTGCTTGTATTGGCATGTGTGCGTTTTAAACGCATTTTAAGGGAATTTTTCAATGCGGAAGCCACAATCAGAATTTAAATGCATCCACATATGCTTCATAATTAGCACTAATTACGCTTTTTAAAAATGTATTATACTCAAGTTGTTCAACAATATCAGCACAATTTTATACAATAGAAGAAAAGAAAATAAAAGCATAACAATAGCTTTAGTAACAAGGCTAAAATGTTCTATAAACTAGCCAAGATTGAGCTGAAGCTGAGGTAAAACGCCAAAAAATAAAGAAATAAAAATAAACACAGGGTCTAAATATGTTGGCAATTTTTTAAAGTGTAGTAACTAGATAAGGTTGTGCTAAGGACATCAGGTCGAAAATGCTTTATGTGCATCATATAAATAAGCTCAAGAGCCGGACGAATAATAGTAGAGAAGCAACCCTACAAAATGTTCTACTCTACATAAAAACTAGACTATGCTTAAAATATATTTACACATGGTGTGGTCTGTTATAATTTTTAATGGTTATTGTATATATTTTGGCAAAAATATTATACCCTAATACACATATATTTACATGGTATATTTGCCACATATAACAAATTTAATAAATATGTGCCGACTAGTCGAAACATATTTAGGGATATATGTATAAGAATTCATTGAACCCAACATATATATATATACTAACTAAAAAAAATACCGTAAACAAGTGTTGCACTTTAAATAACATTAAAGTTAGCCTGTACTTAGAGGTCCAAATTTTATATTGCTTTTTTATTTTGTGGGTTTTGTTCGTTTTTTTTTACTATTTTTTTGTTGTTGTTTTTTTTTTGGGTTTACTTTTGCTGAGGCTAAAAGCAATTTACCAAAGTTTTTCCATCAAAAATCCGCTGTCAGTATAAATATCCTTAAAATAGCCCTGGCACTGCCACTAAGCACACACAGGACACTGCTCTTGCTGCTCCCGCTGCTGTTTGCCACTCCTGGCTGCTTCCTGGACTCCCTGTTCGCCTGGCTCGCTGCCCGGCTGCAGTTCTCCAGCTGCAGAATATGATTTATGAATGCATGTGCTGATATATGCCATGTGTCCTCCCGGTTTGCACACCCACCCACCCCGACTCACGGCCTAGACTCTCATTCTGCTGTATTGTTAGCGCTGAAAATTATGCTACAATATTTTTGCTTACCCTGCTGCACAACTCTTGGCATTTGGTGGCAGGGATGGGAACTTTGTGCATTGTTGGCTCATCTATTCGCACAGCAAACAAAAGGCAAACGTGTTAGCCACACAAGCACACTCACTAACTCACTCATACTAAAACACTGACGACACAAACACACACATACATACATATAGACAGTGATTTCTACTGGCAAATCAAAGCTCTTTAAATTGTCCATATTACGTGCTGGGCTCTGGCTTTTATGAGTGCAGCTAACATAAATTTCCCTTTGCTTTTATTTGCACACTTTACTAGAACGGAATTTTGTTTACCCTCATATGAGTTGAGTTTTTAGTTACAGGTAAATACCATTTCGGGTGATTCGAGTTCAACAAATAATATATAAACCAACATTGGTTTTTTCATTAATCTCTGCTGATGATAGATAGAAAAAATTAAACTAATATAACATATCATAAACAAGAGTATATTTACAAAAATAAATATAGATAATCGATATCGTTAATCGCTAACATTATTATTATACAGTATAATTCGCTTAACTGCCTCGAGTTGATTGCAGTGATTTTGGAGGCAGCTATCTTAAAAAGGCAGCTAA
>JBANCZ010001367.1:0-22237 GCA_037040025.1 Sphaerogastrella javana | reverse complement strand
TTTGTGTGAGTGTGGGTGAGTGTGTGTGAGTGTGAGTGAGTGTGAGAGAGTGTGAGCGAGTGTGTGTACGATTGTGTGTGTTTCTGTGTGAGTGTGAGTGTGTTAGCACAAAGGCAAGCAGCAGCAAAATCTCTTATTTATAATCACTTACATCCGACTGGCAAATCGCTTGGAACGGCACAAAAAGCGCCTCAGGTCCGAAAGAAAATAGCGGAAGCAAGCAAAAAAAAAGAAAAAAAAACGAGAGAAATAGGAAAAACCCAAAGAAAAACTGTATATAAAAAGCACAAGGCATACACATTTAGAAATACCCTGTAGCTTGGGTAAAAGCAGCTAGATTCGACGCAAATTTCAGCAAATGTGAGTATTTTACAAAAATTAAGTTTATATATTAAAAATTTAAATAAATAACATTTAAAAAATAAATTTAATTTCTAATATAAATTTCTCTATAGGGTAACTTTTATTTGTTTTTTTTTATGTTCAATTTTTAACTATTTTAAGTTGCGTTTTGCCTTGACCGGAGTACGCTAAATACGCTTGTTGTTGATTCTTTTTTGTAGTGGGCGTGTCTGAGTAGTGGGCGTGTGTGTGTGTGTGTGTGTGTGGGTGAGAGTTAGGAAAATTATAGGGCATTTTAATTTGCGTGCGGCGCGTTTTTTTCTGCCTCTCACGCAGGCGACGCACTTAATGATGCGTATACGCAGTGTTGACCTATGCAAAAAAGGAAAAAACCAAAAGAATATGGTAGCAAAGGTATAGGAGAAAAAGAAAGAGAAACAGAAAGAAGGAGGAAGAAAGAGAGAGCAGAAGGTGGGGATGTGTTTAAAGCGTCTAAGGACATAGGCAAAGTAGTTGCATATCAAATTAATGGAGCTTCAAATAAGAAAGTGCGGCACGTGGCAGCGACAATTAGTTTTAATTAAAACTTAAATGCATCAAAAGACAGAAGAAAGAGAGAGAGAGAGAGAGAAAGTGAGAAAGAGTGAGAAAGAGAAAGTCAGAAAGAGTAAAGAAATAGAGAGAGAGAGAGAGAGACACAGAGAGTGCAAAGAGTAAACAGCAATGCTGAATAATAGGAAGTTAAAGATGAAGAAGGAAGCAGCAGCTGGAAAAATATGGAAGAAAGAAGAGCGAAGGGAGGGTGTAAAAGAAAAGGAGAGAATTAGAGAGTTAAAGAAAGAGAGAGAGAGGGAGATAGATTGAGAAGGAAGACAATAAGAGACAAAGCGCAAATAGTCAAGCAGAGTTGAAGAATGAAAAGGTAAATATGGCGATGAAGATGATGGAACAAGAGAAAACATTAAGCCAAGAGAAAGAGAGAGAGAGAGATAGTGAGCTTGAGAAATATATAGCTGAAGATAAAAATGCAGCTGTAGCTAAGGCTGCAGCAGTGCAAACTATAGCCAAGGCGTAAAGCTGCGACCGTGACTGTAGCCAAATAAATGACATTAAACGCTTTAGATTGTCTTTTGGGCCAAGAGACGCTGCAACTTTATGCAATTATGTTAATAACAATGAACACACACACACGCACATACCATTAAGAAGGAGAAGAAGAAAAAGAAGAAGAAAGTCAAGCGGAATGTTGTGCAAACTTTTGTCGCCTCTTTCTCTTGGCTTTCTTTTCTATTTTTGGCTGGCGACAAAATTGTCGAGTGGAATTCAAACTCATTTAATGCAGACTGAATGAGGGGCGGCAAGTGTATTGCAGTGACAGGGGGAGGGGGCGTGGCAGCGTTTTGTTTAAGTTGACTGTTACACATAATGAAATAATTGCTAAAGGAGCCAAAGAGTCCAAAGTATGCAAGCGACTCTCTCTGCCTCTCTTTCTCTCCTTTTCGCTTTCTATCTATCTCTCTTTCTATCTTCCTTTCGTTCTCTCTCCCTCTCTCTATCTTTGCTTTGCTATCTAAGCTTGGCAGTGAGATTGCAAACTTTTCGCATACAATAATTTAATAAGTAATCGCAGTTGATGCCACATTCCGTCCAGTTTTAGCCATTTCTAGCCAATTTTATGTGGCACAACTATGCACAATTTGCACAAAATTCTAGCCTCTGCTTCTTTGCATTTTCCACATTTCCATAGACTATGCAACCCTCCGGCTCTTCGACTCCATTTTGCCATTTTTGGCCGAAAAGCTTGGCTTAATTGCACTGCATAAACTTGGCCTTATTGGCAACTGCGATAAACTGAAGCTTGTAACTGAGCAGCCCCAAGAAAATCTTAATAAATTGCAGTAGCACACAAAGCATTAAGGTGAAGGAGGAGAGGGTGAGGAGAGGGATTAAGAGAGGGGGAGGGGCGGTGTCTGCTGGATCTTGGGTCAGGCGGGTCTTACATATGCATTACATGTGTAATTTGTGCTGAGTATGTAACGAAATTAGAACTTTGCTGCAAGAAAAAAAAAATAGAAAAAGAAGAAAATTGAAGCAAAAGTAAAAGGAAAAGCAAAAGCAAAAGATGCAGGCGGAAAAACTTGTGGAAAATCTGTAGCAAAAAAAAAAAATAAGAGGAAATGAACTGCTAAGGCAAACTGCACACAGGCATAGCCTCTCTTTCTCTCTCTTTCTCTCTCTCCCACTCTCTCTCTCTCTCTCTCTCTGTCTCTGTCTCTCTCTTTCTTTCTCTCTTCATTCTTTGTGGCAGATTAACTTGTAGCAGGCGGCAAGCACAAACATTGCATGCAACAACTCAACAGAAAGCAAGAGGAGGCAGAAGTCTGTGGAGGGGGGGGGGGGGGGGGCAGCTTTGGCTCGTTCTTAAAATGCAGCCGAAGAAATTGAAAAAGTTTTCTTTCTTTGCATTTTTTCTTCTTTTTTATTATTTTCTCCATTTTTTGCTGTTGTATTTCGTGTAGATTTTGAGTTCTCTGCATAATGCAAAGTTCATGCGAGTTTCGTTTCGTTGCGTTCCACAACGTTACGTCTGTCTGTCTGTCTGTTTGTCTGTCTGGCTGGCTGTCTGTCCTTTTGTCTGTCTCTCCATCTGTCTGTCTGTTTGTCTGTCTGTCTATTTGTCCGTCTTTGTGTCCGTCTATGCCAAGGCTTTGCTTTCTTTCCACACACAGTCGGCATCTGTGCCTTCTCACTCCCTCTTCCTTCTCTCTCTCTCTCTCTCTCTCTCTCTCTCTGTCTCTCTTTCACTCACTTTTAGTCCTTCTCTTTCATTCTTTCTCTCTCTCTTTCTTTTTATCCCGCACTAAGTATTCGCTTCTGCAGTTGCTAAAGAAATTTCTAAAAAATAGCATAAAGTACACACAACGCACACAATGCACACACACACACACACATTCTCACATAGTAAACACGTCCATTACATGTGTACTTAGTTACATTGCAGCAAGTGGCACGCCCACATTTTGGGGAGGGAACATGTGCTGTAGAGAACGCCTTCAATTACAACAACTTGACTTGCTATAAAATTCAAATTAACTCCTACTTCATGTGTGTGTGTCTCTCTCTCTCTCACTCGCTCTCATTTTATCTCCCTCTATATATCTCCCTCTCCCTTCTCTCTCTCTCTCTCTCTCTCTCTTTCTCTGTTTGCCTCCACTCTCATATGAAAAATGAAAACAAATCTTAATTAAAAATTACTGTTGACATTTTTGCGCCTCTCTGCACTGTTTAGCCTTTGCACACATTTACACTCTATCGCTCTTCCTTTTACACTCACTTCCTTCTCTTCTCTCTTTCTCCCACTTTTTCACTTCCTGCTAGCCCTATGTGTGTGTGTATGGGTTTCTTTTTCCTGTGCTCGACATATTTTCTTTTACTTTTTACTTTCTTTTTTCAAACATTTTTTTGAGCCACACAACCAAAGGCGTACGGTGAATGAAAGAGGGGATGGGAGAGGGTATGCGTAATTCACATGAGTAGACAAGCGACAAGCGACAGGCGAAGCGACAATTAAAAAGCAGCCGCAACTTCAACAAGTGTTGCAAAATTCCACACAAAATTTATTTCATTGCAGTAAATTAAGTTCAAAGTTAAGAGAGAGTTAGAGAAAGAGAGAGCGAGAGAGAGAGAGACAGAGAGAGAGAGAGAGAGAGAGGAAGGCAGAGCAAGAGTTTGTCTCTTACATAATTTATTTATTATTTGAAGTGACGCTGCTTTAATTATGTTTAATTCCATTAGAATGAAGTAAACACAAAATTAGAAAATTGTGTAAGAGAATTATGTTAAATCTTGTAAAGAATCAACTGAAAATGTAAAGAGTAATGCAAGCTCTCTTTTTCGTTCATCTTCAAATGAAGATGCCTCTCTCTCTTGATCTAGTTGGAACATCAACCGAACCTTCTGCAGCTCTCTTCCACTCTAGCTCCCTTTCGGTTTGCTCTCATTCGGCCTAACGTACTCAGTCTCTTGTTCGGCTCGCGCGCAGTCGTTGTCGGCTAATCGTTTCGTTCGTGTGCATTGAGTGCAGTGCGCTGGCGAATCGGTTGGCCCGCTCTCATTTTTATTGCAGCTGACCGCTTCAGCCGCTCTCTCATTTGTAAGTAGGCGCATCAAACGGTGCTCCACGTACTTATACTCTTGTTCATTACACGCTGTTTGTTTACAAACTTTTGCCGAATATTGTATGTGTGTGTGTGAAATAGAGAAGGCTTGCTGCCGAATCGGTAGAACTGCTCTCATTTTAATTGCTGCTGACCGCTTCACGCGCTCTCTCTCTCTCATATGTAGAGAGTGTATGCACTGCGTGCTTTTTCTCTTCTTCATTACCCACTGTTTGCTTACAAACTTTGCCGAATTTTGTATATGTGTGCGTGCATTACAGACTGCTTGCTGCCGAATCGATAGGCCCGCTCTCATTTTTATTGCCGCTCACTCTTATATGCATTGAGTGTATGGAGCAATGCGCCGGGTGCATACTCTTTCATTACACGCTGTTTGTTATTCTTCGCTAATATTTGTTAGTGTGTGTAATAGGTACATGAACTTCTAGCTACACTCTATGTTTTCTCATTATTTTATATTTGTTCAATATATTCATTTAAAATTAAAATTTTTATAATGTTTCATATATATTATTTTATCTAATTAATTTTTATTATTTAATAATTATAATATTAAATTAATTATATTATTAATTATTGATACAAATTAATTTAATAATAATTAATTGAATCGTTATTAATCTGTTATTAAATTTATATTAAATTTTCTTCTATATTAAAACTCTATTAATTAAAATTCAGCTTGTTTATTTAATGTTAAGGCCTAAATTTGATTGCCAATAGCAACTGTAGTTAATAAGCTTTAAGCATTCGAGCTTTAAGCATTAAGTAAAGTTGAAGAAGCGCTGACAAAACACGTGCAATAAGCTAATATGGTAATCCCAAAAATAATGCCGACTACAGATTTGATTAGGCGCATAAAATTATCGTCTGCCTACAGTTTTTGCAGCCATAATTTGCAGGCACAACGAGAATGAGAGCGAGAATGAGAATAAGAACGAGAATGAATGCGAGAATGAATGCGAGAATGAGAACGAGAATGAGAAGGAGAGCAGGAGCGGGAGATAGAGCAAGAACGAGTGCGTCATTACGCTCGCTGCTTGTCGCAAGCTCAGGCAATTGAATTGAGCTTGTAGGCGATACACATACACACACACACACGCAAACTCGCACACGCACACTCACACACATACACACACATAGGCATTTTGCTGCGGCTTATCGATTAGCTTCAATTGCCAACTTACTTAGCTTAAGTGAACTTAAGCCGCGCTTTAATCAAAAGGCAGCCATTTTCAGCAAAATGAAGCTTTTTTTTCAAAGCTGCGCCATTGAGTTCTAACAAGCTCTTCCCCTCCCTGTAGCTGGCACGTAAGCTTCAAGCAGTTTAGCAAAAGTTTTTTTGAGTGTGTGCGTGTGTGTGTGTGTGTATTAGTGTGAGTGTGTTTATATGTTCTGGAGTGTGTGTGTGTGTGTGTGTGTGTGTTTGGAAAGTTGCATTTAACTTTGTTACGCAGTTTTTATTTTATGTTGTTGCCTTTTGTTGTTTTTTATTATTATTATTAAGAACATTGTTAACCCCATGCTGCCGACCCATTTTAAAAGTGCAGCTAAAGTTAAAACTTGCCACAATACACGCACGCACACACACACACACACACAAGCACACTTGACACAGCTGCAGTCAACGCCTCTCGCCCCCTCCCCCCTTCTCCCTTGGGGCTGCTTGCATGCAAATAAACATTCAATGTACAAGTTGAACGTACAGAGAGAGAGAGAGAGAGAGAAAGAGAGGGAGGGAGAGAGAGAGAGTCAAACTTGCAACATGTCGCGTTGCAGGATAAAGTTTTGCTTTGTCTTTTGCCGTTGCAACCAGTCAACAACCCCCTGCCTCTTCCTCTCCCTTCCCCTCATCATCGACACGTTTGCCACTTGCCGCATCTTTGACTCGCTTTTCAATTGCCTTCTATCAGTGCATTTTGATTTTCTTCTTCAATGAGTTGCTCAATTGTTTGCGCATGTTGCAAATGCCAAGTACCACACCCCACCACCAACTCTCCCCGCCCAACGCCCCTTTCCCCAAGCAACCAATCAGCCAACTTGCCATGAGAGTCATTTACTTTTATTGCATTGTCGTGCGGTTTTCAGCCAACTTTGCTACCAAAAAAACAACTAGAAGGGGAGAGAGAGAGAGAGAGAGAGAGAGAGAGAGAGAGAGAAAAAGAAAGAGGGACATAGAGAAGTAAAAACTATTTGCTTTACCTTAATTTGGTAGCTTTATAAGCGCAACAAACTTTTGCCTTTTCCTACGCAATTTTCTCTTGCAACATGCTGCAAGTAAGCTGATTAGACCACACCAAATGTAACGGTGGCAACCATGGCAACTCTGGCTACTCTGGCAACTGCTAGCGACACCTGGCGACAACACCTCACACATTCTTAATGGGACTTTTTAATCTTGTGTTTTCGGCTCAATTAGCAGCAAATCATAGCCAAGCGACGTGTCTGTCCAACTGGCCTAAACCACTTCCGCTAGTTCTAAAATTCCAGGTAAACGAAGATAATTCTCATTAAAAAAAATTAAGAATAAAAAATATATATTTATGTGTGTGTGTGTGTGTAGACGGAAAACAGTTTTAACAGTCTCACGCAGCGGACATTTCGAGTATCACAGTTTGCTTTTGGTTTTTCAAATGGCTAATTAAATTTTAATTGCGGCTAACACAGCTTATTATGAAGCACTGCAGTCGTGAGCGCTTGAACTTAAAAGTTAAAATTGTATGTAAATGTGACAAAAAGTTGCTAAATAAAAAAATGCGACAGTCCGCAATGTAAACCTTTTGCATTCGCTGTGCAAGTGAGACTGAAAAGCAAGAGCTTCAAAAAAGTAGGCCGAACGTATGCTGAGAGTGGAAGAATGAGCGCAAAGAGAAATGTACAAACAATATTTTTCATCAACAGCCTTCCGTATGATCCTATTGCAATCGCTGTGCAAACGAGACTGGACTGAAAGCTCTCAAAAAATGCAGACTGAGCCTGGCATTTGCTGAAAGTGGAAGAATGAGCGCAAAAAGAAATACGCAAAATAAATTTCATAAAGAAGCGCAGCAACAGTCCCCCGTACGATCCTTCTGCACTTGCGTTTCAAGCAAGACTGAACTGTAAGAACTTCTAGCGGTGCTGAGAATGAAAAAGAGAGAGCAAAAAGAAATGAAACAGCGATAGCCTCTCACTCGATCCTATTACACTCGCGTTTCAAGAGAGACTGAGCTTTCAAAACTGCAGCAACGCATTATGAGTCAAGCCTAACGCAAAAATGCGAATTGAGTGGAATACATGGAATGCGATTAGCCAAAGAAAGAGAAAAGAGAGCGCACTTTGAGTGAAAAGCAAATACAGAATAACATATGCTCTACATATAACAGATGATGAAGTTATGTTACTATTAAATTCTCAGTAAATGATTAAGGTCTGTTTTAAAGCGTTTAATTTAAGTACGTGCTATCTGCACTAAATTTAAATCTAATTATAAATATTAAATAAACCTCACGTAGTGCAAATGAGTACGCAATTATGAATGCGTATAATGCTATAATTTAATAAGCCTATCAAGAAAAAATGGGAATTTGAGTGGGGAGAGGGAATGAAGGACTTCCATGAAAATATTTCTATTATTATAGGCACACTTTGTATTCAGCATTTGCATTGAAAATGTGTGTATATGTATAATATATATAGTATATGTTTATATAGTATATATGGTTATAGTTTGTAATTGTAGTTGTTGGTATTATGTCTACCTGCCTTACCGCAAAATTGTGGCAAATGCAGAATTTCAGTTCTGTTCCGCCTTATTGGCTTACAAGTGGCCTGACTTTGCTTATGGCCCGGTTTTAGTTTTGCGAAAAACTTATTTTTCTTAGCATACCATCAGCCCTGGGCCTGTTTTTCCGGCCTGTTTTTCTTCACTTTTTTTCTTGTTGTTTTCTTCTTCTTGTTCATTTCATTCGTGCAGGCTATGGTAACCAGTCGCAATACGGTATCTAGAGCGAGCCACGTATAATGCCTTGTCATGGCGCCTGCCACTGCAAGTTGCAACTGCAACGCGACCTTCGAGCTTTGTGTGAGAAGCTCTGCACCTTGCGAATGGCTTGGCCATAACAAGAGCGAGAACGAAAGGGAGAAATGGGCAAAGGAGAAGGAGAAAGAGAAGGGGCAGGATAAGGAGAAGGAGACGGTGAATGTAAAGAAGAAGCTTTTGCTTGCTTTGGCATTCAAAATGCGAACACACAGAACTTGCCACACTTTTGCACACCACTCACCACCTCCCAACCCTTAGCCACTCCTCTCACCCCCTTAGAAAACAGCAAATTTTTATGCAATTTTTTGTGTTGTTGCTTTTTGTTTTTGCCAAGCGAGGAAAGTTGCAACGACAGACGGCTTAAAATTTAAATCGCCACAAAATTGAAATTGAAAATGGGAAAATCGAGGATGAGGAGAGGGGGGATTAACTATCGCTCAGACTAGTTAGCCTAAGGCCTATCTATTATTAAACAACAATTTACATACAAAACAGCAAGAGAAAAAAAATCAATGACGCTTCTTCTCGTATATCCTAACTATTTAATCGCTTGACTTTAGTTTTTTAGTAGGTGTACTATATATTTGCATATATTCTATATATAATGAACTTACATTAAGGCTGTACTAATGCTTGAAGCTCATCAGCATTTTAGATATAGGTGGATTAACAGCTTTAGTTTATCATGGGTTGAAAATTATATCTGTAATTAAATGAAATTTAAATATAAATTAGTATAGACTCTATATATTTTAAGTATATATTAAATTTATAATATTGTTCATAAATTTCATAAGTATACACATTCAAATTACACTCTATGTCTCTCTCTCTCTCTCTCTCTCTCTATCTCTGTCTTGCGGCTATGCAATTGCCTCAAATTCCACTCATTCCCACATTACATAAGCTCTCATTGCATTCCTTCTATTTGCCATATTCTGTCTCACTTGGAAGACGAACGAACTGAGATAGCACGAATGGCTAGCGAAATGCGCAAAAAAGGGATAGAGAGCGCATCAGTCTGTCGACGCACTGCGCTACATATACAAATGAACCGAGCATATCAGTGCGTCGACGCACTGCGCTTAGTCCAAAACCAATCAACTGAACGAAACCGATGTACACTGCCCTCAAAGTCTAGGAGAGCAACGAAGTAGAGAGACAAACGAAGCAACGTCGCGCAGTCGCATGCCTTCGTTTGCACACGAATGATGCGCGCTCGGATTTTTTTAAAATTTGCACGCAAACGAGAGAGAGAGAGAGAGAGAAACAGGAAGAGAGTAGGCATAAGCAATGCACGAGTGAGCGACTGAACGAAATTGAAAGCTGCGCGTAGAATAGAACTTCGACCTGAAGAGAGAGAGAGAGAGATGCACTGAGAGAGCAACTGAACGAGAGAGCACAGTAGTTGCACATAATTTGAGCGAAAGCTCGCCTATGTAAATAGCATGGTTATCGTATGAGAGCAAGTAGGAGTATGTATGAATGTGTGTGTTTTTGTGTATAAAGATCAACGCATTTTTGTAGAGAGTGGTCGTAATATGCACACAAACAGAAGCTTTTAAACGCTAATACTGAGCTGATCAGTAGGTCGAAGAACAAACGAATAATCGAGTTGGAGCTGAATTAGAATATTATGAGAGGGTAGGGCTGGTGTCTAACCATTGGATATTTTTAGTATTTTATACTTTTTTATACAGGCTTTAAAATTGATGTCAGCTGCATTGAATTCAATTATATCGAATTTCTCGAAATATTGCCACCGACGCCACACGTAGCCAGCTAATCGAATTGCCTAAACTTTTCTGCAACATCTAACACTAACACACACACACACACACACACACACACACACATACTCTCTTCTCCCTCTCCTTCTCCCTCTTTCTCTCTCTCGCTCTTTCGCAGTCACTTCTTTATTATAACAAGCGCTTTTTTTGCACATTTTTGGGCTTTTTTTGGGGGTATAATAACAAAAAAAGCAAACGGAGAATGAAAGAATAAAATGTAACAAATAGTTGGAAAGAATTGTTGTCAGAGTGTGGGGTCTTCGGGGAGGGGATTTTTTTTTGGGAAGGAGGGAGAGGGTTTGGTTCGTGTGTCAATTGTGAGCGCATTTTGTTGCTTGATTTGCGCGCGTGCTCGTATTTTGCATAACAATTGCAATTGCAAAAGGCGGCTGCCACGCCTCCCCAGGGGGCACAATTGATTTAAATGTTTGCGCACATGTTCCAACAGGCAGCAGCCGTGCAGCAACAGCAACAACAACAACAACAGCAACACGAAAAAAATGAAAAAGAACTAGAAAAGAAATGATGCCGCCAACTGTGAAAGACAGATAGAGAGAGAGAGAGAGAGCAAGAGAAATGGAGAAATGGATATACAGAGAAATGGAGAAATATGCAACAGACGCAAAAGAATTCACGTAATCATATGCATAGCGTGTGAGCGAGACAGCAGCAGCCAGACAGTGTGAGCGAGATGGATGCAAAGGACACAGTGGCACAGCCAGTGTTCCAGTGGCAATTGCAAGGACAGTGTGGCAATAGTTGTTGCTGCTGCTGTTGTTGTTGTTGTTGTTGTTGTTGTTGCCAATGCCAATTGTCGCGCACAGGAGCATGTTCGCTGGGGCAGGGCGTCAAAAACATTTTTCCAACTCAATTACCAGGCAGCTGCTGCTACGTGTGCAACGTTTGCAACGTGCAACATTTGCAGAAAGCAAATCTCAAGCGGCAGCAACGACATCAACTGCTACTGCTGCTGCTGCTGATGTTGCAAGCAAATAAACTCAAATATTGACAGCCAGCATTAGCGCTCTAGCAGCCGTTGCAGAGATGGCAAGCACATTGTGGCAAGGTGGCAAGATGGCAAGAGGGACAGATGGCAGCTTTAAGCTGCGGTATCACAGAAAGAGAAATATATATAAAGATATATATTTTAAATGCTTTAAGCTTTAAGCTGCAGCTCAAGCTGCGGCATAGTCATGTGGCACGTGCAACCTGCTGCGGTTGCTGTTGCTGCCATTAGATGTTGCTTCTATTTATATTTACCTGCCACAAACAGACAACGCCACTGACAAGCATAGTACAAGCTTGAAACAACTATAAACACCTACGCACATGCACACCCATACACTCATGCACACTCATACACACTCATACACACCCACACACACACTCATGTAGAAGGAAAGCTTGCACTAATAAATAAACAAAGGCAAGCTGCAGGCAGCTCGAGATGAGCGCAAGGCCTTCGCCCACTGTCAGTGGCTAATCACTCATATAAATAAACCTCAGCTGCGTAGCTCACACTCTGTGTGTGAGTGTGAGTGTGTGTGTGTGTGTGAGTGTGAGTGTGGGTGTATGTGTGTGTATGAGAGTGTGTGATGTTGTTGTAGTTTTGTAGCATTTTTGCTGTTAAAACTGACAAACAATGCGGCACTCGTGCCTGACTCCTCGGGCAGCATGTTTGGCATATGCAAATGATGCCAGTGCCAAGTCAGACACTTGACTCAGCGTGCAACTCATACCTGTAACCCCCTGGCACACTCACAAATACTCACACACTCTCTTTTCACTCTTCTTCGCTCTTTCTCTTGTTCTCTGTGCATTCCTGGCTCACTTATTCCAACTTACGCTGTGAATTTGCTGCTCAGCCATCAACGTCAGTGCACAGAAGTAACAACAACGACAATAACAACTGCAACAACAACAACAAGAGCAATAACAACAGCAGCAACTGCAACAACAACAACTTGCACTCGTCTGCTTGCTGCTGCAGCTGATTACAAAAGTCAACTACAGCTACTCGCTTCCTCTACACCTTTCTCCTTCTCATACTCCCTCTCTTCCTCTCCCTCTCTTTCACTATCTCTCTCTCTTCCTCTCTATCACACTCTTTTCTTTTTTCTCCCCCCCCTCTCTATCTCTCTCTCTCTCTCTCTGTCTCTGTCTATTCTCCTTACGTTTTTCATCCTCACTTCTATACCCTGTGCTCATAAATTGCCAGCAAAAAAAAAAGAAAAGAAAATGCTGCAGCTGAAGCTATGCAAATTTATGCTAGGCCAAATATACAGCTATATCATAATGCTATATATACAAAATATATATATACATACATATACGAAATCATATTCCTATACATATACACTAGGTATTATAGTGTAGTATATATGGTCTATGCAAAATTTTCTTTCATTTAATATACGCAAATTTATTGGAGTTTTAAAAAATTGAATTATTAAAATAATAAAATAATTATAATAATAAAATTATTATAATACTGCATAAATATATATAGTACTAAATAATACTACTATGATATATATTACACTATGTTATGTAGCATATTTTATACAATTTATATAGAATATATTAAATATATATTTTGAAATATATAGTTTATTCATTTTTCATATTTATATTTATATTTATTTATTTTTATTTTATTTTTTATATAATTATAATTTATATAATTATGATACTTTTTGATTTATTTATTTATTTATATTTTATATTTACTTATATTTTTTTTATATTTTAATATATTTTTTAAACTTCTTTGTATTTATTTCATACTTAATTTGCAAGTTTATGGGAATTTTCAACAAACTCAAAAATTTTTTAAGAGGGATTTGCTAGTCAGTCATATTATATTAGCCCTAGTATAGTCATATAGTCATATTATATTATTTGCTTAATATGCACTGCAAGAAAAGTTGGCATATTTTGTTATCGTTGTTGTTGTTGTTGTTGTTGCTGTTGCACTCGACGGAGCAAATACTTGATTAAAACTTTGTGCAAAATGTAAATCATGCATGTGTGTGTGTGTGTGTGTGTGTGTTGAGGCGAGGGCTTGTTGGGGGCGTGGCTAATAAGCTGCTCTAGTGGCAATGTGCACTTGGTTTTAATTTTGGTTTATGGCTCAAGTGTTTGGCTTAGCGCTCAAAGTTAAATATATATGTGCAATATACACAAATACACACACTAACACACACACACTCAGACACACGCAGAGATAGAAAGACAACGTGACGTATGCGCAATGTTTGCAGAGGTTGAAGGAAAACTGAGGCAGCTTGTGTAATTGATATGAAGACTAATAGTATTACGAGCTGTTTGCCAAGGCAAGAGAGCATACACTGACGAACAAACACACACACAAAAACACATACACACACTAACACAGTAAGAGTATAAGAAGGGTCTACTTGAGCTGCTTGGCTAGCAAATTGCTTGCATCAGCTGTAAAATTGTGCAAAGGACATGAAAGGACATTGAAAATATCGTTTTTTTTTCTTTTGCAGCGTGCCAAGTGTTCTTCTAATATATCTATCTCTCTCACTCTCTCTCTCTCTCTCTCTCTCTCTCTTTCTCTGTCTCTTCGTTCTCCCTCACTGCGTTTTGTGCTCATTCATTCGCCCTTTGCTTTTGGCACCTTTTATCATCGTTACAAAACACCAATTTGCTGTCAATTGCAGCTGCCTTTGCCACGCCCTCTCCCTCTCTTCCTCTTCCTCTCTTCCTTTCCCAGTCTTCCTCTCTCCCACTCTCTCTCTCTTCCTTTGCTTCCACCTTTTTCCTTTGTGCTTTCTCCTTTCACTGCTTTTGATTCGCTTTAGACGTCATGCGACTGTCAACATTTTGAATCATTCACTTGACTTGGCGTCATTCATTTGAATACTCTCTGGTAGATGCAGGCAAACAGACACACCACTTATACCCTCTAATTACAGGGTATTTCAATCATAGGGTATATTGATTAAGCTAGTTAAAATCAAGCAAAAATTTTGCTTCAATTTGCACAAATTCATGCACATATTTACAGGGTATATGTACAACTCTATTGTTCAATAAGCCTTAAAATATTCATGCTAAAGAGGGTGGGGGGTTGTGGGTATCTGCTAAGGGTGGGGGGTGTGGTAGGTTTGTCAATTTGTGAGTGGCGCTATCTATCTTTTGGTGTGTGTGTATTGCTATCTGCTTGTCTATCAGCTTGCCTAGCCTGTCTGTCGCGCCAAACAAGGAGCGAGAGTGAGAGAAAGAGAGAGAGAGAGGGAGAGAGAGAGAAAAAGAGAGATATATATACATGGCTTGCAGTCATGTGTCAAACTCCAATGTCGACTTCTGACATAATATTGACAGCTAAACAAATCCAATTATGCCCAACTCCTTTGCCAACTTGGCCAACGAATCCCTGCAAATGCCGCTCCTGCTTCGTCTCTTGGCCCAAGACATGGACTCGGCTTTTTGGGCTATATTGCTGTTTGGGGTGTGGGGTTTGAGTGTTGGCTTTGGTGTTGGGGTTGGGGTCTTTGCTAAAACTTATGAAATATGCTAAATGCTGACCATGTTCCATGGCTCTACAAATTGTTTGGCTATAGAGACGTGCCTCTATAAATATGCATGTGTGTGTGTGTAAGAGAGTGTGTTAGGGTGTATCCATGTGTGTGTGTGTGTGTGTTGGTGTGTGTATGTTCGTGTGTGTGTGCTGGTGTGTGTGTGTGTCCGTTGAAGCGCTTTAAACGTTTGCTGCAGCATCAGGCAGCATCGAGGCTATATTTCAATATTCCGTTATGCTGCAAGCTGATTGCTCTGCCAGTTGTTGTTGTTTGTTGTTGTTGTTGCTGGTTGTTTTTGCTTGTTGTTGTTGTTGCTGTTGTTGTTGTTGTTGCTTGTGTTGCATGTGCAGCTTCTGTTGTTGCTTTGGCGCCAGTAAATTGCGTAGGTGTGCAATTGAATTATTGCAGTCAATGCACACATTCACACTTGCAGCCCCCTCTCACACTATGTCCTTGTCTTTTTCTCCCACTCTCCCCCTCTCTCCCCCTCTCTCATTCTCCCTCTCTCTATCTCTCTATCTCTCTTTACCTCTTTATCCCTCTCCTTCTCTTTCTGTCTTGGCTTCTGCTGCTATCATAAATATGAAATTTTGAGCCTCTGCATGCCACACACACAGAGAGGCATGAATTTACTCTCTCACTTTCACACACACACACTCTCCCCATTTCTCCCTCTCTCCCTCTCCGTCTCTCTCTCTCTCTCTTTATCTCTCTCCCTCCTTCTCACACTGTTACAGCCTTTGCCAACAAGCATTTTACGGTTTATTTTTGGGGCATTGAATGCAAATATTGGCATAAATTTTGGCCGCTTGCGGTTGCCAGGCACACACACTCACACTCACACACACACATACACACGTATACTCACAACATACACACTGTGTGCCAATGGGCTAGTGGGCGTGGCTGTTAGGCAGTCTAGCGAAAACCTCAGCAACAGCAGCTGCAGCCTCTTTGCTTCTTCTATGCTTCTGCTTGACTGTGGCCAATTTTCATTTGGCTTTTGGCACAAACACACCCACACCAACACACAGACACACACACACACAATACATACCAATGCACACACACACACTCACACATACACACTCATGCACGGCTGACTGCATTGTTTACTGACTGACAGAATGCACTTTGGATTTTGGATTTTGGTTTTTGGCCATTTCAAAATGTTGGCATTTTGTTACGTTCTGGTTTAGGGCCAAATCGATGTGAGCCAAGTTTGAGTGTATGCGTATGTGTGTGAGTGTGTGTGTGTGTTTGAGTATTGGTGTTGTTATCGCAGCACTAGCACAAATTTAATAAAAACAAAGCAAATTTATTAACAAAACAGTCAAATGAGAGCAGCAGGTGTAGCTAAAGAGAAAGAGAGAAAGAAAGTAAAACAGAGAGAGAGGAAGAGACAGAAAGAGAAATGCCAACATAGTTAGGCTTTAAGCCGCGTCAGCTACTAACTTTAGCCGCTCTTTTGGGCCTATTTTAGACAGCTTTGGGCACAGTTTTACACTCATCAAACAAAAAACGAAAAATTTTAATGTTAATAAAGTAGAAATTATTTTTGTTGCTTTACTAACTAAGGCAATAATTTATTAATTCTACTATAATTTTGTGTTAATATTTATATTATGAAAAATTTATTCAATCATTTCTTTCAGTGTAAAACAATGCTCTATGCTTTACCATAGCATTCTATGTGATTTATGTGTTTGTTTTTGGTTTGTGCGCATATTTATCAACAAAAAAGGCAACACAACAAACAACAGCAACAACAACAACGAGAACTTGACTAAAGCACCCAAAATGACAGATCAGCTTTTTAAGGAGTGTAAGAAGAAGGGGGTTATGGCATTTACTTAAGGGGAAATGGCCTGAAACGTTTATTCAGTCGCCGGTTTGGTTGGTTTTTGGCCTAAAACTATTTGAATATCACTCAGAAAGCACTCAGGCAACATTCACATAAACACACCAACACTCACACTCTTACACTCACACTCATACTCACATTTACACACATACAACTATGGCAACACTCATCGCACAATGAATTCCATATCCAATTGGAATCGAATACGAATCCATTTTGGATTTTCATCGCAGCAGTTCAAAGTTCAATTAAGTGTACATTTTCTGTGGGTGTGTGTGTGTGAGTGTGTGTGTGTGAGTGTATTTGTGTGTATTTTCGGCCATATCTGTCTGTGGCTCAACGTCTTTTGGCCTTTGTGTTAAGCCTTTGATTGCCATTTAGGCCAAACATATAAATTTACACGGCGCAACGCCCACAGCGCCTAACCCACGCACAAGTTCGTAACCCTCTAGGCCACGCCCCCCAAACGTAACGCCTGCCAAAAACTGACCCAAATCAATAAATTAAGGCGGCTTTAAAACTGGCGGCAGAACTTTGTTGGCTTTATGTTACCAAGCCGTAAATCGCTCTACACCAAATTGGCAAAAACATGAACAAAGTTTTTTTTCTCACAGTTTTTGTTTTTTATGTTTCGGCAGGATTCTTTTTTTTTTCATTTGTTCTCTTTTTGTTGGCTCTAGTTTTGCGTCTAAAACTATGCTAATTTCCGACATGGCTTTTGTCTGGCAAACATTTTACATTCATTTTTTGTGTGTTGGTCCTAAGTAAACCAAAATTGTGTTGTTTGCGTTGAAATTCTATTAAAACCGCATAAATTACAAACTCGATTTTCTTAAATGGCGACGCGACGAGGCGACAAACGCATTTAAATACATTTTAATTAGCTGTGCAAAGGCAGCGAAGACAGAAGCAGGGGGGAGAATTACTGGCAATTCCAACAGTTTCCTTTGGTAGAAGCAGCTGTCCAAGCAGTCCAAGTAGCCACCATGCCCACCGCCCACTTCCAAACTACCCATCCCATTGCTTTTTCCAATGCTACTGCTTCGTCTTCCCCTCCCTTTTGCCTTTTTGGCGCAGCTGCTTTTGATTTTCCCCCATTCCATTGAAAGTATGCAACATTTCGTTCGCTTCGCTTTGGCATTCGTTTTGCGTTCATTTTTCCGCTTTTCATTTGCACAAAAGCTACTTAGACACGACTTTGCCAGCACAACAACAACTACAACAACATATACAACAACAACAACAACAAGAGAGACAACAACAACATGAAGAAGGACAACAACAACAAGAAGAAGCCCTCTCATTGGCCAAGGCAAAATAGAATGATGAAAGGCATTTGGCTCTGATGTTTTAGTTGCAAAACAATTAAGCTGAAAGCAAAGCTGTGTATTGAAGTGTGTGTGTTTGTGTGTGTGTATCTGTGTGTGTGTAAATCTATATAAGTTGTTCTTTGTATTTGTGTGAAATGGAACTCAATCACATTGCTGCAAATCAAGCAGAGAGCGTCTAAAATGTGTAAAATGATATGACTAAAAGATGCCCTGTAGCATTATTTTGACCTGTGTGAGTTTACATAGTTTTAGCAGCATAGGGCAGCTTATATCAAAAGCGTTCAAATGATTCTACGTTTGCGTTTGTAACTTGAATACTAAGCAAAAGGCTAAAGAGCTTAAACAAACAGCAAATAAATTGAGCTTTGAGCTTATAAACTATGCTAAAACATATACTTATATGTATATATAGATTGACATATCTTTTAAAAATATATTCCTTTTAAGTGTATATTGATAGATGTTGTTTTATAAGCTTTTATTTGGGCAATTTGCATTAATTTAAGGAACAATTCTTGCTTCTGAAAAGACTTGTACAATCTATTAGCCTAGTCTATCATGCCCTATAGCTCAAAGTGAATCATACAAGGAGTAAATTGTTACGGCACAAAATGACAAATGCCGCGACTGATGAAGTAATGGTGCGTTATATGCCATGCCGGAGCATTAGCATTAATAGTGTGGCATTAATTTGAAGGCGCAAAGCGTATATAGAATGCTTTTACGGGGGGCAATTATAGCCAGAGACCTCTATTAATATGCCTGCACAGTTAGATATATATAAATATAAACCTTATATATATAAACACACACATATATGTGTATATATGAGTGTATAAGTGCGTTTGTTTGAGTGGCCTTTAAACAC
Organism: Sphaerogastrella javana; assembly: GCA_037040025.1. Classification (NCBI taxonomy): domain Eukaryota; kingdom Metazoa; phylum Arthropoda; class Insecta; order Diptera; family Drosophilidae; genus Sphaerogastrella; species Sphaerogastrella javana. The sequence continues at coordinate 3,293 of JBANCZ010001367.1, read as the reverse complement.
ATTAAGTATACGCGGCGCCTGCCGGGCTACACACATGCCTACCTTGCTTCTACCTATTTCTTTCCTTTGGCTAAAGCAGCAGCAACTTGAGCTAATGTTTTGCACCCTATACATTCAGCATGCTCAGTGTTTATGCTCCATCTCAGTTTGCATAAATAATTCAAGGGGAAAGGACGCTTTTAGGCCCACAAAACTGTTGTAGACAAAACTGTTTAAATATGCATAATTACCTGAGACATGAGGCAGCTCTTCACTAGCATCGCTACAACTTATAGCACAACTCGAGCTGAGTTGAGTCGAGTTGAGTTGAGTCGACTTGAGTTGCCAGAGTTTTCGAAGTCAAGTCAAGTCAGCCGTGTCATGCCGGAAGTGTGTGCTCCAGCGCATCCCCAGGCACTTGGCATAAATTTAGCTCACTCCACGATCTTCTCATTCCTTTTCTAGCCAAAAGTAAACAAGCTGAAATAACACAAAATAACATAAATAACAGTTACATCTCTCTCTTTCACTCTCTCCCTTTCTCTCTCTCCCTTTCTATGTCCACATAGCCCTACAGAGATTTAATGCAAATGGCAAACTTGACAAGTGCCTCGAAAATTTGCTACATTAAAATAATAGAATGGCCGCAAAAATACACAACAAAAAAATTTAAAAAAATGTAAAAATAAACAAAAAATTGTATGCTAATCAAATATTTAAGCTAATTCAGTGAATTTGCTAATAAAAGGCTTTTGAATAGGTTGTAACGGTGCCATAATGTCATAGAATAGGTTAAAACAGTAAAAAAAACGCTTATAAAATATTCAACAACTTTTTGGCTAAAAAAATTGGCATATATAAATATTTAAAAGTTACTGCGTGTCAATTACATTATGTGCTTAAATGAAATATGTTTTAGCTTAAATAAATATGGGAATAGAATAAACTAAATTGGAAAATTGAATATGTTTAAATATGGTAGAGTTTAAAAGGCTCTAAATACGTTAAAATTAGATTAATAAATGAAAAATTAATAAAAGACTATAACTCTTAAAAAATATTCATTTTAGCATATGAAATAATATATATATATTAAATATTACCATTCTTAATGAAAAATCCAAAACTTTATAGCTATATATTTAGTTTTTCATTTCTAAAGTATTTACGAATGTTGGCATGTTTTTCTCTTATTTGAACAATTCTTTAGCTACAACAGAAATCAGTTGCAGTTATAATAATAACAATACGGTTATAAAAATATTTGGCTAATTGCAGTAGACCCTTTAATGACTCCCTCTCCCCCCCCGGGGGTTGTTTTGCTTCAATAAAAAATCATTTAAATATGCTGCTAATGCGCTTAAAGCAGCGACAAAGAGTCAACAGCAACAACAACAACAACAACAACAAGAAACACGAGCAAACCTTGTTGCCACAGTGACACGCAACATTGTCATGAGCATGTCAGCGTTGCCACACCCCCGAAAAAGGCGCACAAACGCACACACGCAGAGAGTAAAAGAGCGAGAGGGAATGTAGTCTCTAGTTGGCAAATAGACTGAGTTGTTGCACATGCCACAAGCCGCATTCCGCATGGCCATAAATATAATTACAATAATAAAGGAAATATTTACAACAATTGTGAATACCTCGACTCGACTAGGGCACTCATTCAGCACTCAGCACTCGGCACTCATCACGCACGGCCTAAAATTAATAAACTCCAATTGGCAACGCCTCAAACTCTCAGTATGCCTACTCCAACATCTTTCTCACTCTCCATTGCTCTCTCTCTCTCTTTCTCTCTCTCTCTCTCTCTCTGCTGTCATAGATTTGCCGCTTCGCCTTTTGGCTGCCTGATTGCCGGCAACGTGGCTTCCTGATGAGCGTGTGAGCCCATAAAGATTTCCTGGCTGCCTCAATGCCTGCAGGCTGTGCGTGCGTCAAAGCCTATCACAATTGTTATTGCCTGACTAGCAGCTACCCTGTAGCAAGATTTCTTAGGATTTCTATTAATATACAATATATTCATTTATATGCCTTATTTGAAATTTCAATTGACTTTAAAACATAATTATATATAATATTTTTAGTATTATAACATATTTCTTTTATTTAAAATTTTCTATATTACATTTTTTTTTATATTTTATTACTTATTAATATTTTATTTTACATTTTTTCTAATATTAGATTTATGTTATTGCGAATGATTTTCTTTATTTAAACGGTTCAACTATTTTTCTTGTACGGATTCATTATCGATGCTTCTATATATTATCATTACAGGGTATATTTAATGCAAGGCGTGTCGAACTATGACACTTGGCCTAAGACCTGCTACCAGTTAGTTAATAGAACTTTTACCATGTTTAACTGTAACTATAACTGTAACGGTAACTGTGGCTATGGTTGTTGTTGTTGTTGTTGTTTTAGCTGTAACTGTAACTGTAACTGTAACTGTGCGAGTTTTGGTTTTGCTATCTGATTACAGTTACAGTTAGTCGTGCCACGCCATAATGTCATCATAAATTGTAGTTAGTCGGTTTAAAGACCAGTTGACAGCCCCAAAGAATGCCAAAGAACTGAACCCAACTCAAATGGAAACGATGCGAATGAAACGGAATGGAATGGAATGGAATGAAATGGAACAGAACGCAGTGCATGGAACCATGTAATACTTCAGTCAAATTGAATTTATGATTAAAGCAAAGAGTTTCAAAGGGGCAAAGGAACAGATACACAGAAACACATATACGGAAACAGATGGATATACGGATATATACGGATAGATACGGATATTTACAGATATATATGGGTTTATACGGATATATATGAAAATACACGAATATATACAGATGTATTCGGATCTATACGGATATATACGGATATATATACGGTTATATACGGATGTTTAGACTTATATAAATAGAGTCTGTCTGTTTGTTAGTCTGTCTGTCAAGTAAATGTAAAGCCCTGGCGACAATCATTGTCCAACTGCCCAGAGCGTATGCTAAAGAGATCAGTGGCAAGTGAAAGAGAAGCAGAAGAAAGAGAATAAAGAGGAGGAGATGGACCAGAAAGGGGAAGAAGAAGAGTAGGAGGTGGCACAATTGCGAACGTTTACCGTAGGCCAAAATGCCACACTTAAGTGAATTACAAAAGCAGCTTGCCGGCTCTTACTAGACGTTCTATGTGTGTGTGTTAGTGAATGAGTGTGAGTGAGTGAGTGAGTGTGAGTGTGTGTGTGTGTGTGTGTGTGTGTGTGTGTGTGTGTGTGTGTGGCAGCGGCACAGTGGCACACAGTCAGAGCC
>JBANCZ010001365.1:0-22267 GCA_037040025.1 Sphaerogastrella javana | reverse complement strand
GCCTGTTACACACAAATCGACTTTGCACAAAGTTAATAGACCCTTTTTGTGTTTTTCAAACACAGGGTCTAAAAATTATATTTACATTAAATAAAAAATAAAAAAATATCGATAAAATTGTTTAAGTAAATAAATATTATTATTAATTTTATTATTATTAATTTTATTAAAATACTATTATTATTAATATTTTTCTTTTTTTTTAATACTATTTTTATTATTACTTTTAGTTTTAATTATTTGTAATATTAATATTATTATTTATTTTATTTTCTTTAGTTTCCTTATTTTTTTGTTATTATTTTTTGTTATTAAATTTTTTTTTCTGTATTTTATTGCTTTTTTTTATATTATTATAACTCCTACTATTATTAGTATTATGATAAATATCCTTAACATTTTTTATTTTCTTATATTTTTATTACAATCGTTATTGCATCTATTCAAATTAATTTTATTAGCATTATTAAATTATTGTAATTTTTTTAACATTATTATATTCATTATTATTACTATTATTATATTTGTTATTATTTTTATATATTTATAATTATTATTATTATATTTATTTTAAGAGAATTTATTATTTAAGAGTCGAAATGATTACAATTGTTTAAGGCATTTTTTATAGATCTTCCTTAGAGTATTTCAAAATTTCATTTTGCCTTGTTGTCTTCTTTTTTTTTGTTATTTGCTGCTTGATTTTTTTTTCTTTTTGTCTTTTGTTGGCTCGTTCTTAGTATTTTGTATTTTGTGCTAGTCCCAGCCGCGTGTCATGTTGTTGTCTCCGTTCTGCCTGTTGTCGTCGTCGTCGTCGTCATTGTCTCTAAACTTTTCTACGTTCATTAATCTTGTAGAGCGCTTTCACTGTTGCGCCAGTGTTGCACATGTGTGTGTGTGTGTGCGAATTTGTGAGTGAGTGTGTGTGTGTTTGCATGTGTGTGTGTTGTTATAGCTGCGCCGCTTTCGTACTCCAAGTCCTTGTCTTCGTCGTCGTCGTCGTTATCGTTGTTGTTGTTGTTGTTCTTGTCTTATGTTGTTGTTCTCGCTCTTGTTATTCTCTTTGTTGCTGTTGTTGTTGTTCTTGTTGTTGTTGTTGTTCTCACTGTCAGTATACTTGGGCGACAGTTGTTGCATGATAAGGTTTAATCTATTTAATTGTAATTGATATTTTCGCAAGATACGATGCGCCTTTTTTACCCATTTATAAACCAAATGAGGCGGCTACAGCAACAGCATAAACAACAAAAAAACATCAAACAATAATAACAACAACAACAGAAATTACAACAACAACAATCAACAACTTGAGCAACAATAAGGAGGCAACAACTTGTTGGCACCACTTGAAGAGCTCAGGCTGAGCAGGCAAATCATAATTTATAAAGTGCTGCATGGCAGAGCCCCCAAAAAAAACAAATAACAAGTTGTTGATATTACACTGAAAAAAAGAATCCACATCTAAATATTCATATTTGAATAATAATATCATTTATTGCTGTGTAGATTATTGATGTATACTTAAATATTAAACATTTAATAGAAGAATTATTTGAAGCAATTTTATATACATTAAACGTAAATAGTAATAGTTTATTTATTCGAATAATAATATTAATTATTTCTTTAACTATAAATGAAAAATAAATAAAAAAAATGTCAATATAAAATAGAATGATAATATAAATTATTTTTGTGTAATGTAATATTAAATACTTATACAAAAAAATAAAATTAGTGGTATCTGCATGATTTAAATAAAAATACTAAAATATTTTATTTAAAATCGAATAAAAATATAATTTTTTTCTATTTTATTAAAAAGTAAATACTTCAAAAATTAACATTTAATTTAATTATATGTACATCCAGCACTTCTTTCTTTAAACCTTCTGCCTACGTATTTTTTCTGTATTTTTTTGGCTTATATGATTTAATTTTGAAATAATATAATATGATAATATAATAAACATAATAATTGAATATTTAATATTTCATGTTGGAATATTTAATATTCAATAAATTAATTCATATTCCCATTTTTCGTTCCTTCTTCTAGTTCATCCTCTTACACCTTTAGATAAGTATGAATATATTTCTTTAGTATGTTAATGCTTTTCCTTAAAGATCGATACAAATATAAATAATAGTGTGTTCTTATAAGAACTCGAACACCATCCATACCATCCCTAAGTCCATTTAGATTTTCAATACACTAAACAACAAAATCAATTTATTCGACCGTGTGATATCAGATATTTACATCCCGATATTAAGACTTTGTTTCTCATGAAATATAAAATAGTATTACTATTACAATGAAATAGTATTATACCATATAAATAATAGTTCTTCCGTTAACTAACTTCTGTTTAGTATTTGTATCTGTTTGGTCCTCGAATCCTTAAAGTAACACAAACGTGGGCATAGCGTGCGATAATTTAATGTCCCGGGCTCCGTCACACAAGATGGGTCTCAGTTTCATTGTGAAGTATCCCACCGCCCCGGATTATAGTCGCACAGCTCTTTTGTGTAAGTCGAAACGCTGGAATGGGCAGGGAGCCGGGGCTCGCACACATGGGACACATCAAATGCAGTCGAGATAAGAGAGTGCCAAGTTGTTGATGTGTAAACGGTTTCGGATTTAAAATAAGTAGGCGTGAGTGAACAGGACATGGGCCAGGATAGGGCAGAGTACAGAGCAAAGTTGAGCTGGTCTGGGCAGGGGCGTAACCAAGGCTAAAGCCATAAAAAAAGCCAAAATACAACAGGAAGCCTAAAACAAATTGTAGCGGAAACTCAGCAAACACAATAAATGTTTAATAAGCCAAAACGAACAGGGAAAAAGCCAAATGCGAAAGCTAAACCAAAGCGATGCTGATGCTGATGCTGATGTTGATGAAACTGTCTAGCTGGCATCAGGTCTAATTCAAGGTCTGAGAATTTCAGGTTCTTCGTCTGCGTCTGCATCTACGTCTACTGCTATGACGGTGCTCCCTGTCTGTATTTGGGTTTTCGCTCAGCTCAAAAAAGGGTTAGGGTCGGCTATTATGACGGAAGTTCGAGCGGAAGGTGCTCCACTCGCTCTTCTCTCACAATTAATAGAATTTCAAGGCGACAATGTGCAGACTGCTATGAAATATTTAAATTAAATTAAAGGTACACTGCACGTATGCAGATAGGAATAATGATATGATATGACTTATGACAATCACAAATTAATTGCAATTACTGGCGTATGTTAAGACCCAACAGTCAAATGATATAATACATTCAAGACCTCTATATAAATCCTTTTAAATTAAAGGCGTTTATCAGGTGCTGAAACCCAGACATACGAGAGACGGTCGTTCATGAGATTTAGGGTATACGAAAGTGTGTGAGAGCAATGTGGAGAGAAAGAGCAAAGTGAAGAGAAACACGGTGCCGTATGTGTGTACACACTTACCCATAGTGTGTGTGTATATATGTGTGCTCTACAAAATTTGACCGTGCTTTTAAATTTCACTTAGACATGCGCTCGAATGTACGATACACCAAAAATCACTTAAGCAACAAAATTCTGAACAATTGGGTGAGCAAAAAAATGAAAAACAGAGAAGCTGAAAGCATTGATGGAGTATAAGCCGTAGTAGTAGCTGCAGCACCCAAAATGCCAGAAATAAAGGTACGCAAAGTTTTAGTTAAGAAAAACATACATAGCATATGCGTAAAACTTTTGTTTATGACAGGGCCCGGGCCCGGTTCCCCGTGATGCCACTAACCGGATTTCTTGGCCACATATTATTACAGTAAGATAGTTTTTGGCTTACGATAAAGCTACAATACAATGGATTCAAATTTAAAAGGGGTTTAATCAAGCATCATGAATTTTAAATTTATCTTATAATAAACAGAGAGAGAGAGAGAGAGAGAAATTTCCACTGACATCAAGATGTTGTTGTATTACTTATATGTTTTATTAGAAAATTAGTTAAGTATTAGAATTAAATGCTAGTCAAGCATATGTATATGTTTTTTGGGTGCTCAGGTAACTGCAACGCCTTGAAGTTTTGCACCACAATTATGACACATGTTGTGGTCCGGCCTCAGAAACAAGTTAATAGTTTCTTGACGCAACATACTTACAGCCAGGCAGCTGCTCACTGTCGACTTTTTTGCAGCATGTTGCAAGTGGAGCCTTGCCACATGACGTGCCACCACTTAACAGTGTTCCTGACGGTACTGTCTGTTCTAGAGGGTGCCACTAGAGCGCCTTAAATTTAGTTTAGCATTTAGCAAATGAAGCAAATATGTAAAAATGCTTTGTAAATTTAAGGGAATATTATTCTATGAGTAGCATCAGAAGTGTAGCTACATTTCAATCTTGGATACATTATATACCCAACAACTAAATATAAATACCACACGTCAAATACAAAAACAAATTTGATAACAAACATAGACCACAGTCCTCCAATCAGCGCTTTTGGGCCAATTTCCCGAGCTGCACCTTGTGGAAATGAAGCTACCCAAAAAGTCAACAGTCAAAGCACTTGGTCTAGAGTAAGTCAAGTTTTAAGAGCCACTTGTTGTCTCAGTTCAGGGTGCTAGAACCAGTCATATGTATGTCAAACACGCCCATGTCTAAAGCAAAGCAACTAGACCGTAACAGGGTGCTCAACTAAATGTGTAGAATTATCAATGCCAAGGCAAAATTGGAGCAGGCACTTCTACGAAATATGTGCTAAAAAGTCTAACCCCAAAAAAAAAAATAAAACAACTTGACAATGCCACAACAACAACAATAACAAGTAGAATAACCGCAAAATGCACAAATTGTGAAAAAGTTTTTAAGTGCACAATTTATAGCTGGCGATTTGTTGTCTGGCCGCATTTTGTTGCCAGTCCACCTGCCCCCTGTTTTGCTTTTGGTCAACAAATTCTACTTAATGCTTCTACAAAATCAATAGCTCCCTCTTTTTCTCTCGCTCTCTCTCTCTTTCTCTCTCTTTCTCTGTCTCTCTAACCGTTTCTCTTTCCACAAGTTTATACTAATATGTGTGTGTTTTTAGAAAATATGAAAAGTCAAGCCAAGTTTATGGCAAATGAGTAATGAGTGGCCAAACATTTTTGGCCATCCTCAGCCTGGCAAAATGTCAACTTAACCGCAATTTGAAACCAATAGCCGCAGCCAAAAGTGAATCTCTGAAAATAACTCGAAATGCACTTTCGACTAAGTAGTTATATTGATGGCACTTGAAATTGTACAAACATCCATTGATCGATGCGTTTCCTAAAGACCCATCACATCTTTCAATTTTATTAATATTATTTAATTTTTAGTTTAAATTATTTACAAAAATTACAATGTTCAAATTTATTTTATTCACATATTCATTTTTATGTATATTTTTTTTTAATTCCCATAAAATTCGAATTCAGTCAATCAAACCTATTTTTGATAATCTAGTTAAAAGAATTAAATAAATAAAAGCTCTAATCACTATAAAAGAATTTGCGAAGCCCTTAAATAGTAAAAATTTAATGACTTAAATTGCTTTAACCTATTAAATGTTATATAAAGCTTAACTTTTTACATAAATTCTTTTATTTAAAATATTTTTAGTAGCTATTGAAATAAATTTTCTACGTAAATAAATACAATATTTATACTGTGAATGCATTTTCAAACTCGCACAGGATTTATAAAATAACATAATCAATTAAAATTTTTTGTAATATATTAAAAATATTTATAACAAAAACAAAATCTGACAGCGGATTGATATAATAAAAACCTGTAGGGCTATATAAAACTGAAAGTTGAAAAAACTGTTTATTACATTTGAATCTGAGTCATAACTGTCTGAAAGTTTCGTTGTTCCTCTGGTACAACAGGCCCTGCCATTGATGGTAACATGGCATGTTTGTGTGTGTGTGTGTGTACTTCAGGGTTGTGCACAAAAGTCGGCTGTCATTATGTCATAAACATATGAGCGAAAGATGTTTATACCGAAAAATGCACTCATAATAAGGCTGCCTGTCAGTAGCTGCCTCTCTTACCACTGCCATAAGGCCAGAAGCATACACCGGCCAGTTCACGACTTTTGTTTCGACACGTCCCTTATCATTATAAAGCCCCGCCCCCATACTCTATACCATCATACGTCAATTTACTGCTGATGAGGGCAGTCAACGCTTTCCAAGATTACACTTTTACACATGGTTCTCACATTGAGGTTTCGCTCTTAAATTGTTTACAAATTTTACATTGATGTATGTATTTAAGAAAAAAATTCTTGTAAAGAGTTCATTAAAGACAGAATTTACGTAAAAGGTTTTAAAATGTATATAGCATACCATAGCCTCCTTAATCTTCATCTACATAGATTTTATTTTATATTCTCTATGTCGTATTCGAAAATTAGTTTTATATTGTCTATCCTCACATTTTGAAGAATTTTAATTAACTTATGGCACCTCTACGGTGAGCAAGAACAAATGAGAATATTTAAGATAAAAAAACTAAAATTTCCTTTAAACTTTATGATACATATGTTTATACTAGATGCATATAGATTTTATTTATTTTGTATTACATTTTTCGTCATTTTCAAAATGAACTTGTTATGATCTATTTTTACTTTTTGAAGGTTAAGCATCATTTAAATATCCAACAGTAGGGACTGGCCCGACAGTAAACTTGATCTGCTTCGGCCATACAGCAATGTTTGTGCCAAATATCAATACTCTAGCTCTTATAGTTTCCAAAATCTAAGTGTTCATACAGACAGACAGACAGACGGACATGGCTCAATCGACTCGGCTTCTCATCCTGATCAAAAATATATATACTTTATGGGGTATGCCATGCCTCCTTCTGCCTGTTACACACAAATCGACTTTGCACAGGATCTAATTAAATTTTTCGCAATATTCAAGGACAGCTATAACTATATTTCTATAGAAATGAAACTAAAGTTAAGAGATTAATGTCTGGTCATATGCTACTGTTCATCTCAGTGCAGCAGAGACAATATGCTATCAAATTTTGTAATTAAAATGGATACCAAATTGAAGCACTTGCCATGGCGCCAGACCTTGTGACTAAACTAGATGGCACAACCCAATTCTATAGGATAAAGGGGGGAAATCCGTGCAGGACATCAGCTATTTCGGCGATGCCACGCGTCTGGCATATAATTTTACACCTGCTCGAAACGTGCAGGTGGAGGGTGTTGACGGCAAAGCGGATGCTGTCGATTTTGGACCTGGCTGGTCCTTCTAAACCATTGAAAATCATTTGAGTTTCAAATAGGGTAGTGAGGGTAGTAGGTAGGGTAAGGATTTCTGTGCGTTTTTATCGATGTTGTAGTTGTTGCAAGTGTTTCTGTTGCCAGGTCAATTGCCGTCCATTTGAGTTGAAGCAAAAATGTTCAATATTTTTGGCAGTTTTCGTTAGTGGTTGTTAGGGTAAATATGATACTAAATCACTGCCGGTGTGTATCTTGCATGGCTAAAAGTATTTTTAGAGTTGATTACTCTGCAAACAGCGAAATGTTGTTGGCTTTCATATTTATATTCAATATACGAATGCTTTTGATAAATATATACCTCTGGCTATCTCATATATACAGCAATAGTTGCGTTTCGTTGCGCATTAATTGATTTTCGTTTAATTTCCATCGATGTCAGTCAATGTCATTTTATTCTGCAGAGGATATAAAATACTAACGCCAATGGTATTAAAATCCCAATTGAAACTTTCAGTTGTCAGTAGATTTTCCTGAATCTCTCACAAATTCACATATATCAAATATTTCCTATTTTTGGTAAGGTAGTGACCAAATGTTTAGAATCGGAAATTTAAATATATATGTATAACATATAACAGAGTTGATCAGTTTTTCGACCTTCGTACTCTTACTGTTACTGTTACTGTTAATGTTAAGCTTTCTGACTTCAAGTCAGTCCCTCAAATATCTGACACATGTCAGGACACTCAAGAAATATTACAACTTGTCCATAAATTGCTCATTTATTAAGTTCTAATGGACTTGTACATACAGACGAGTCCTTAGGTTGCCACAGCTCATCCACAGAACAAGCCACTCAAACCAGCTGAAAATATTCAAAGAATTATGAGAAGTGAGTGTTAAACTTTAAAGGGCGCCAGGCGCCTTAGACAAAGAGTGAGCCTGGGGCTAAACTGTGACGACGACAAGTTAACTAACTGCTGGACCGACCGACTGCCCGTACTCCTGGGTCCCTGTTTAGGCAGTAGAACAATTTCATGTATGTGTCTGGTGTTTATGCGAAATGCATGTTGAGACAGTGGACGGGATTGCTTTAGTTCTAATAGTAAAACTATCTAGCAGATACATTTGCACTTCTTGCTTCGTTGAAGTTTTCGTTTTTCGCTATTCGACTTTCGGTTTTTAGTTTTCTGTTTTCAGTTTTCAGTTGTCGGTTGTTGTTTTTGCTCGGTTTTGTCTTGGCATATGTAAAACTTTTGGCAAACATGACAACACAAACCGAATAATATCGCATGCCATAAATTACACTTAAGTATTTAACAGCTTTATAGGAAACAACAAACAGACACGCCCCCCCAAAACCCGGCGACTGGCAAAGCAATAAAACAGCAGAGGCGGACACCTAAGATTGCCAACCGGATTCAAATCCGGATCTGTGCAGTCCTCTGTGTGTATGCCTGGGTATCTTTATCTTTTATCTGAAAATAAAAAAAAACATTTTTAATCAAAATTGCGACAACGAGTTGCCCGGTTGACTTCTAGTGTCTGCCATGGGCGTGTCTGAAGCAAAAAACGATAGGGATTATAATTAAAAACCTTTGGGAAATACACCGAGCGTTTATTTTCAATAAATAAAATATTCACTGTTGCCCAAAATAGTTTATTTAATTATAAGAAATCTTGTTTAGAATTTTGTTGTTAAATTTATTGTAGGAAAATCTTAGATTTTCTAGAATAAAGTAACTTGAGGTTGTTTAGTAATTAAAACTTAAAAAAATATATTAAGGGAAGTACATAAAAAATCATTGTATTTGGATATATATTTAGTATAAATATAAATTATAAAAGAAATAAAATAATTGTTAAATTATATACAAAATACCATCAATTTTAAGATTCTCTGTTTAGGGTTCTGTGCCTTAAAGTATCCATTTAATCATAACGTATTGTATTTTCGGTTCTGTAAATTTTGACCTTTAAATGTGTATCCCTTTATATCTTCCCTATAGAGAAGTGATGTGTGGTTCGACTGAACAAAGAGAGCACCACACTTAGCTGATCCACTGTTTATGTTGTTCTCTTTACGGTTTTCTATATTGACTCTGTGCTCGGTTCTATAGTGGAATCAGCCATATATACTGTATTCGAGGGTGAAGCATACAGCCAAATTTGCGGTGTTGCCTTTGCTTTGTTTACCGATTTAACAGTTTTCGTCTGAAGGAAGAGTTGTATGAGCTGCACCGCAGGCACACATACATATATAAATCTCAAATATTTATTTATTTAAATAAATAAAAACTTTTGGAGAACTGATCGCTCAACTGTTAAGTAACATAAATATGTATGCATATGTACATATATGTTTTCTGTTTGGTATTCTCCAGATTCCCCTGGTAGTGTAGAACCCTACAATTATAATGATTTTTAGGATAAGGGCATCCACAGCTGGCTGTGAAGGGCTGCCCCGCTGCCTGAGCAGGATTCTTCAGCTGGTAGAGCAGGGCTTTCCAGCTGCAAGAGCAGAGTTCTTCAGCTGGTAGAGCAGGGCTCTTCAGCTACAAGAGCAGGGCTCTCCAGCTGCAAGAGCAGGGCCACCTAGCTGCATGGTAAACTAAAAGTCCGTTTTATAAATGATCGGAGTTTGCAAATATTTATTAATGTCAATTTACTGGCTCATTTCTTTGACTGTCGGTACAATCCAATAGAGCAGTTGGTAAACACTGGCATATACACCAGGATAGGCAGTCCGGGCACATCCCGAGCCCCACGAAACAACTCCAACTAGTTCGCCATTGGAAATCAATGGGCCACCAGAGTCACCCTGGCAGGCATCTTTCTTCTCACCTTTGGCGCAGAGCATAGTGTCCAATATTTGATCGCCGTATTTGTACTTATCAGAACCACATTCTTTTTGTCCCACTATATCCACTTCTACGTTCATCAGGGTGGGTGAGGATGAGCAAACCAAGAAGCAGGTGGTACCCCAGCCTGTAACGACCGCCGGGCTGTCAGTTTCGGGCTCCTTCGAGGCCAATGGAACGGTACGGATATTAGCTGACTTATTGAAAGGAGAGCTGAGTTTCATCACGGCGACATCGTTCACCATCGTCTTGCTGTTGTAGCCTGGGTGGACAACGAAGCTCTTGACGCTAATAACTTCTCCGCCATCGTTGCGATTGGTTGCACCTCCGCGTACCTGAATCTCTTCAGCTTTGTATGTCTGCATGCAATGGGCAGCGGTAAGGACAATGTCATACTCGATAAGACTGCCACCGCAGAAGTGTGAACCCTTGGTGGTCTGAATGGACACCTGATGCGGATATTTATCGATGGTCGTTTCATCACCATTCACAATGCGACCGAATGGGAAATCAATGTCAGGTGAGCCATAGCTGGCGGCGCTGCACAAAAGGACTCCAACAAGGCAGAGTATTAGGCGATTCATTGTCTTTGTGTTTCAATTACTGAACTACCCATTGCACTGGATGCCTCGACTTATATACCTGGCGCTGGATCAGATCACTTGCTGATAAGACAAAAAAGCTGTAAATAAAGGCATAAATTCATTCATTGATTAACGAAATTGTTGTTTTTGATTATCTCATAAATTGATAGCACATTCAATTGTTATAAATTATAACTGTATTATCCCTATCAAATTATTGTATTGTAAATTAATGAACTAGTCACGTTCAAAATACCAAAGATTTAGCATCGATTAGATTATAAATAGCAAAATATATATTTAAACACAATTTGATTATCAAAATGATTATTAGCTGACGGTTCCAATTCTGGAAACCCGATGAAATGTATAATCATGTAATAATTTAAAATATTATTATTATATTATTAATTTTGTATATTTATTTAGAGTATAACAATTTACTTAATTTATAAGGTGTCCGTTAAGTTTTTCACATGAAATATACTATCTCAGAGATAAATGTTGAACATATCAGCTTTTCTAGATCATAATATATAAATTTAATAACATACATAATCGTAATTAAGCCCTGGCGATTAAAAAACTAATCTGTTGCGAGTGCTTCAAGTTAACAATTGTTATTTGAAATTGTTTCCGCGGAAATCTCTGAGGGACAGCCGCAATCTGTGCACACGGAACACAGGGCCTTATCTTATCAGACATGGCTAACAAAGCCAGCAAGTAACTTACCACAAAAAATACTGGACAAACGGCGACCAGTTGCAATTGTGGGCAAAAAATCATTGAAGATGACCATGAATTTCAGTTGCCAAAGTTCATTTTTAATTTAAGTTAACCCTAAAAAAGAAAAACGAAAACCAAAAAATAAGGAACAATCTATAACGCCCGCAGGACCTTGTTGTTGTTGAAGTAGTTGTCCTAGTTGTTGTTGTTGTTGCGATTGTGAACTCAAAGTTGTTGATATCTATTACTGCAGATTTGAAGTTGCTCGCCAGCGTCTCAACTCAGTTAACTCGCCGGGACTTTGGCTGAGAACTTAAAGACAGTTGCCAGTTGAATGGAACTGACTTTGAGACGGGGCTGGGCCAGCAGCAGCTAGCAAAACTTGCAGCTTGAAGTGACATGTGGCAAGCAGGAGTAAAGAGAATGGGACACACACAGACCCATGTATGTACTCGTATATATGACATGACAGTTGGTTGCTTCACTATGGATGTTGGGGCCACGGCCATGAGGCACGTAGCGCATTGCAGTTAAGATTTGGATTTGGTTTTGCCAGCTCGCTGGTTGAGCATATCAAAGGAAAAACTACAAAACACTTATCTGGGTGACAAATAGAAAAGCGGGCGTCTGACAACTAAAGCTACCGTCTACCCACCACACACTGCAAGAAAAATCTCTTCAACTAGATTAAAAAAAAACAGAACGAAACGAAATGAAACAACAAAAGCGAACATTGTGAAGCAGAACTTAAAAAGAACAGCGAGAAAATGATGTAATACAAGCCAAGAAAATCACGCACGTTGTCGTTATAATAAAGGCACCGCATGTACCCACAGCGGGTGCGTGGCGACAGGTGCTACCCATGATCATACGTACAGAAATAGTGGCTAACATATACACACACACTCTCACATACACATACACATATTGTCTTAGTAAACTATAGCATACCGTTTAGCAGCACCGTTTACTTTAAATGTTGCTCTATTTCAAATAACTTCCAGACAGGGCTCTAGTTAACAGATATATTGTATACTTAAGTATATTTTATTTATTGTATTTAATTGAATTGTACAATTAAAAACATTAAGCATAAATTAAATATACTATTTGTTATTATATATTTTTTGTATTTTTTAAGGTCAACCGTCGATAGTTAAAGTAAAACACATTGACATCATTTGGTACTCCAAACATTAATGGGCTTCTTTAAATCTTGATAATGGCAACTCTATTCCAAAAATATCAACTCAGAATCTAGTACCTCGTCTTTAATAGTATATATTCTTGTATATATACCATTTTCTTACATCATTTAAAATCATTTTGCAAGTTTTTAGCTGAGTTTCGCTTTGATGTACAAAGACCCTATCCATTTCCTGCTGCATCTTTAACGATTTGCTGTATTTGTTTTCGTGTGTACACTTCATGTACAAGGATTTGTATCGCTATCATCGTCACATGGCGTGCGCAATGGTTAGATGGAATGATGGTAAGATGCTCAAGGACCAAGGTCTTTGAATGAGAATAAGAAGGATGTGGGCTCTGCAATGGGCGGAATGTCAAGTGGTTTAGCACTGGGGGCCATGACACTGATACACTTTCGGATTTATATATATATATATCTAGCAACATGACAATGAACACTCAGCATGAGAATGCGTAGTGTTTAGTATTTTTAACCAACTTAAGATGTTTGTATTGGTATTTTTCATGTATATTTTTAGAGCGTTTCAAATTAATATTTAAATAAAATACCCTATAATTTCAATCTTTTAAATAAGTACCTTTAAATATATATATGAATATATTTTATATGTTACAGAACTCAACACAATACAGTAAACTCTACGTAATGCGGCAACTGTCATCAGTATAATACGAGGCTAGTCTATAAAAAAAAGTGATGACCATGTGCATAAACAATTGAAAATTACAGTATACACACACCCACGCACAAGGACTCACACTTATTTTAAAGGAATATTCACATATAAAAGTTGTAAAAGCATGTTAATAAAAATAAACAACAGAACCGGATGAAATTGTTATTAAATAAGAACATATAATACCTAATTTCGAATAGATGTGCACCGAGTGCACACGTATATGATGAATAATATTATGTATGGTATATATACATATCCATATAAATATATAAAGCCACATATGTGGTGCTCATACCAAAAGTTTCAAGCGAATTGCGGATATTGTGGGCGACGCTACCCTCCCATGGGTGGCCATTGTTGCCAGTTTTCTGGGCACCGCAACCCGCCCAACCGTGTGGGCTCATCGTGCAGACGGCCTATTAACCACATTTTAAGCATAATTGAATTTTGTGCATAAATTTCGGTTTATGGGACGCAGGGAGACCACGACCCAGGCAGATTATTACATTATTTACTGTGCAGTGCGACGCTGAGAGCCGAGGCGATCTGGGACCGTAGACCAGGTGGGTTGGCAGTCAGGACAGGGGCTGTTACAGGACCGCGTGCCGTTGCCAAGCGACAGGACATCAATTTTATATGATGCTCGTTGGGTCGATTCAACGGATTGACAACCGCTGATGATGATGCCGGCGCTGCTACTGCTGCTGGTGCTGGTGCTGGTGCCGGTGCTGGTGCTGCTGAAAGCCAAAAAATATTTATTAAATTTGGTTTTTATGACACAAGCACAAAAAACAAAGCGCTCACAAAACGCTACCAAAGTGTTGGCAATTGTTTGCAGTCAGTGTGGCCTTATTAAGTAAATGTTATCCGGGCTTGTGTTTGGTCGATGACCTACAAACAGTTTAACCAGAGAGATACTATCATATTGCGAATATTTATGGCGGACAACCTGAAATCTTTACAGAAAATGTGCATAATGAACTGATGCCGATCGGTAAAATCTCAAATTCTGGAGGGTATTCCATTTAATAAAATAATTACCTGATGCGATACTTCAGCATAGTTCCATTATTAAATAGTCAATTATTTCTATGCACTTGGCTTTCATAAAGTTTAAACTGCTGCCACTTGATTCTGAAGACCCAACTCAATGCAAGTAAAACTTCCAACAAGCAACCAAGATGCCTCGGCACATCAACTTTTTATTAGAGTGAAAAACACTAAAACAGTGTACAAAGGAAAAGCCAGGGAGTGGACGCATAGGTAGTTGGTTGAAAAGTAACGAAAATACTAAAATAAACAGATACAACACAACACAAAATGCAAACAAAGACGGCAAGAGTTAAGTAACAAATATTTACAAGGCGCCACAGTCAGACGACGACTCCTTACTGTTGCCCATTTCCCATTTACATCCATATTTCCACTTGTCCTCCCACCGTCTCTGTCGACGGACTCTAGTATTTGCCATTTGGTAGAAAGAATCGGCAAATATTAGGTCTGGGCCTGCTCCATGAGGCTGTTGCCTATGCGACTTAATAAATCTTATTAAAGTACGCGCTGCGTTGCTCTATAAACAATTCTCATGAGTAGGGACGGTATCCGGGACTAGGGACCGTGCACTTAGTATTTTCGGTACAATATAGTATTTTCCTGTCAGCATATTATATTTGGTACTATATAGTATTTTTGGAAATTGATTATGGTAACTTATAGAACTAGATGACTAGATGATATAGCTCGGACAAGCGGGAAAGAAAAGCCCTTTTCTGTTTGTTACTAATAAATCGACTTTACACAAAGTTAATAGACCCTTATGTATTTATGAAACAAAGGATCTAAAAATTTGCCATTTAATTTTATGTTATTTGGCCTTGTGTTCAAATATTTTCAACTTGGTCGTTGTAGCCGAAATAAATTTCGTATTTTGCATTTACAACTTATTCTAAGTTTAGTTTAATATAAGGTCATTCACAATTTCTTAACTTATTAAGCAATGATATACTCGGACATTTCAGTATAAAAGAGGTCTGAAAACCCTAGTTTTAAAGACACCTTTAAGTATGCTTTTAAACGCCTTATTTTTGCTGACATAAATCTGCCTTATCACTACAAATAGAGAAATAAATTCAGAGTAGAATACAATCGCCATAGCTTATAGCAGCTTACTTTTACTTTAATTCAATATTGTAAACTAAATTTTGGTTTTTGGTTAGATACATATAAATAAGTATTATTAAATATGGGTAAATTTGTATTACTTATGAATGATCAGTAATAATGATCAATAATGATTATCAGCAATATGTATATAATATTTATATATTATATAATAATATTTTGTTGTTCAAGGTCGCAAAACTTCACAATCTTTGGGTTATGCGTACATACTTTGTTGAATTTGACTCTGATCTTGATTTCATTATCTATTATTAGGCTTGCATTTCGAACGTTACCCATAATGAACAAAGTCAGATGGTAAGGCTCGTATTGTAAATAATATAGTTATTCAACAAGAAATCCATTTATAGAACTAATTCAGTTTATCCACGCTTGCTGAATAATTGCTGGCCTTTTTGTGAAATTAGCTAAACTTCAATATAAAGAGCCGTACAAAGATAGAGGGTAAAACCTTGGTAAAAGCAAACATGGCTAAGTGGATAATTGGTTTTGCTGCAAATCGAAGAAAATTACCAAATGTGTTTGTTTTACTGTTAGTTTTATTAGTTGTTTTGCTATTATTTGGTCAAGACTGATGCGTAGTATTTGAAACTAAATAAAAGAACAGCTAAATTGTGTGTTAATATAGCTATAAATTATCTCGGTGGGTTTGACCAATTCATGCATTAACTAATTGAGATAAGAGTCAAATAACCGATAGGGGCATTTCCCAAATTATCATCGCAGACTTGGCATAACCCCGAACTCTCTGCTAGAAATCCACGTCCACGTGCCTTATCTTATCTTCGCCTGTCTCAGCTGCAAGTTAAATATGCCAAAAATAGAATTAGTTTATTGCTAACTAGGTATTCCCCAAGTACATACATATGATATATTTAACTTTTTTATATACACATATGCAGATATGTTTTAACATGTTAGCCAGACCTTCAACCAGATTCTCATAAAATTCAATAATGTTTGTGGGAACCAAATAAAAGTAAGTAAGAAATCTAATTATAAGTATACGATAAGAAAATAAATGTTATTAAGTAGAAAAATGGTCTAGACTATACAATTGGTTTCAAAATATTCACCTTTAAGTTCTTGAAATCAATAATAAACTTTCATTATGTCAGAGAAATATTTGATGTTTAGTATTGGGTATGTTTTACGGTGCCACACTTTAGTCTAAAATGTTCTTGTTAAATTTAAAGTTTCAATTAAATGTTATTCAATCAATGGATTTACTTTTTGACCTCACTCCCTGAATACTTGAGATTGTGACAATGACCGTACATTTTCCCTTTTAAATGTCATTACTTTAAGTGCTACTAGGTTACCGTAATCAAGGGCAAGTAATATATAGAATATAGGAGTATACAGATACCACCTGCGTGGTGTAGGTACCCGTATATGTGATTGTGTGTGCATGGATGTGATAAGCTATTTTGGGTAGAAACAGGAATAGAAAGTGATACCATGATCAATCAATTTCGATCAATTTTTGCTAGCGAAAATATGATTGATTAAATGATGATATTGCACTTGCAGTATATACACGACAATAAGGTACTCTGTATCAAAAGAAAATTCACCTTTAAATAACTTCTGAAGTATTCTAGATGAAAGTCCGCAAAATCAAATTGACAAAATATAACCTGGATAATTGATATTAATGACGAAGGAACGAGATGTAACAAATTTAATATCATATTTTGACTATTCAAGAAGTATTTTAAATGTTTATTTACTTAAGTGTCGCACTTTTTCTATCATATATAAAGATAACAGGATGTGAAATACATTAAAAACTCTCAATTAATTTGTATATTTATTTAATCTTATTTATTTTGATATTCATATATCTTATGTACATATTATATTTACTTATTATATGGCTTCATACAAGTTCGGTATCGAGAAATATTTCTTTTGATATATTTAAACAATGAATGCTCATACCTCATACGAGAGATATGTACATGTGCATATGTTTACTTATTAAGACCATGCACTCATATTCATTTATTTATACCTTATAATAAAAAATATGGGTGTTATTTTAACTTAGTTATTAACTTATTAATTAAATAGGATTTTTTTAATATTAAATGAAAAATAATTCTATATTTAGATATGGATTAGATAAATAAAATAATGTTCATTAAATTTATTTTGAAAATTTATAGATCTTAAACGAGTTTCGAGATATAGATATGGATTAGATAAATAAAATAATGTTCACTAAATTTATTTTAAAAATTTATAGATCTTAAACGAGTTTCGAGATATACCAAATGTGATATTATTCAAATGCAGGGTGTTCCCTAGCACATCAGCTGTATGTTTTAACAGAATTCTTTATCTGTGCTGGTTGTTGCCTCAGCAAACAGGATCCTTTGCTTGGAAACTGTGCATTTGAGCAGATTTCTTTTGTCACGGCTCATGCGACCACGGGCCGCCATATATTTCTCATGGACGAGCGCGTATAGCTCCTGCTGAAAGTAACCATGCTGCGGTTCCGTATTCTTGTAGTCACGTCGTATTTGCTTATCCCGAGTACGAAACTCACGCCACAGCAGCTGCAGGCCCTGCCATTTTTTCTCAATGAAGTCCAGGGTCTTTCGTTCGAAAGGTGATTTTTTATAGTTGGTAATCGCGTGTAAGATGAAATTTGCATTGATTTGTTGTTGCAGCGCCAAATGATCCAACAGCAGCTGGCTGCTGAGGGGACGTTCCAGTTCCTCAATAGAAAAAATGGGGCCCAACTTTAAAGCAGCTACATTTGGCATTTTCACTATATATTCAATTCACTTCTGATGTATTACGATAATGAGTGTTTATTTTATTTATTTTTTTTTTTTTTTGAGTGCTGCAGTCTCCGCTCTTCATTTAGTACTAAATTGTGGGTCGCCGCTTTCTGTGAATTTATAGCATCGAGTTGATAAAAGCCGCAATATTTTTTATGGATTTTCCCCCATTCCTGATAAGTCTTGATGAAAGTTCCGAAATTATCGACGATATTTCAGCTGACAAAGCAGAATATTTTTATTTAATTTGACATGAAAAAGAATATCAGTTAAATTATCACTAAATCATGAATTTAATTATATTAAATCTTGAAAACTGTGTCAAATTTGTTATAGTATAATGCGTGTAGATGATTTCAGTAAATTAGGAATGTCCAACGTCTATAATTCGAACAGCACAGTAGTTGGGTCAAGAATCAGAGAGTTGCTTATCAAATCTCGTACGCAAGAGAGCCGAGGTTACGTTTGACTCATGGCAATCTATCGAGTGATTTCTGAGTGCTATCACGAATATTGCTCGATAAGCATGAGACATACACTTTCCACCCACACATGAAGTACCATCAGTTGGTAACACACACGTACGGGCCATCTGTGGGGCTGTCACATCAGCCTACTCAACAAAATCGTTAGCCAGTCAATGAACACAATCGTTAAGGGTTACACTAGGCAACAAAATTTTATCGTACCCCTGCGGTCGTGCGTGTGTGTGTGTGTGTGTGTTGTCAAGTGTCACCAGCTTAGCGTTGATAATTGTTACGATACTCACGCCCTAATCATAGGAACGCCCCATCAATAAGGTCGTGTGTGGAATGGGTGCTGATGGGTCTTACAAAGCACTTGAACTTAATAATCATTTAATTACAACTATCGAGTGCCCTGTCAAGTATCACTCCCATCACATCATATTCCCATCCAACACTTAAACTGGAATTACGGTGACAATGGTTGCATTTGGCCCATGATGTTGGATGTATAGTAACTTGATTTAGTATAAATTTGGGAGTGTATAGACCTAAATGGCTTATTTATATAGTTGAACAATTTAAGCAAAAGTTTTAGCTATAGATTATTGCAGATTTTTCTATTATTACATTAAAGCAAATAGATTTAATTTCTGAACAATGACATCAATAATCTCCAATACTACGAACACTGATTATATGTGTAATGCGGTGCATATTTCACGGGTGCCTGATTCAATTCGAATTTGATTTAAATGTCATGGTTGGTATTGGGTATTAAATGCTATTTCCAGCATGATTAAAATCAAATGAGCTGTCAATTATGATTATTTGTTTACAGGCAAGTTCGTTTGCATATTTAAATAATTCGATTGTTATTATTGTCGTTGTACACATTTGATTTTAATTTGGTATTTAACTGTGGCCAGTTTTTGGTTTCGACCATTTCATTTACAATATATAAATTGCTGGGATTTACGAGCATTTATGGACAATGCACAAATTTATGATTTAATATTTGATTTAAGCAATATTTACACATTTAACAAATGCAAATCAAAGCTTAAACATTATTGTCGATAAATATTTTAAATAATGTTCTAAACAAATCATAAAGCTTAAGGCTTCGGACATTGTAAAATAAAATCAGATAAATCCATTCAATAATGTGAATATGCAACTCAATTGATGCACTTGTCCTTCCTAAATAGCCACAAAACTTGTTATCACACCCCTTCTACATTGTCCAATGAACTGTGTAAAGCCGCGAACAAACTCAGCACAAGAATAAAAAAAAACAGGAAAGAAAAAACTACACCTAGTTATAAAGTGACCAGAGAACATGGCCCGCAACATGGCTAATGCATTTCTAAAGAGTTTTTCATCAAGTAAAGTCACAGGAGCAGCTGCTACGTATCTGCTTGGGTCCTTGTGCCCTACCCTTTGACCCACTTGCCCCACCTGCAGCTGTTCACGCGCTTTCAGCTTGCCGCTGTCATTCTTTAAAGCAAATATCATTAGCATTATGATGCTACGCAGCTCGAGGCGCTCTTTGCAATGTTAGTGTTCACGCCAGCTGAGTCGCACCAGGGTTCTCTCTGCTCTCTTTTTCTCTATATCTCTCTTACTCTCTCTCTCCCTCTCTATCTCTCTTCTTTCTCTCTCTCTCTCTCTCTCTCTCTCTCTCTCTCTGTTTCTATACTCTGTTCATCACAAGCCATCATCAAGCTTGTTTACCTTACTTCATATGCACATTTAGACACACAAACATGGCCAACACTCATACGCAGTGTGGCACACACCCACTCAATCACACACACATGAAGAGTGGGCATGTTTTCATGTGAAAGAAAAATGAAAAACAATGCAACCTATGCAAAATACACTAACTAATAAAAGGGCACTCATCGAGAACCCTGTGATTTGACCGCAATAGTTGTACCTTTAAACTACACAAATAAAATATAATTCTATTAAAACACATAAGAATCATTTTTAAAAATATTGAATATAAATATTTAATAAAAAATATTCATTGAATAGATATTCAATTGGAATTGTTAGTGTATTCTCCCAAAGGCTTGAAGTGAACCAAACGACCTGTAGGTGGTACTCGTAAATCTATTTCCGAGTTGTAGGCGTACATGTTTTGCTACCAGTACATAATATATACATATGTCTGTAGATATATATAGTGCATATATGGTAGATATATCAAGTGTGCAGCAATTGAAAATTCTAGAACATGCAAAATGTAATGTAACTATTTCACATTACTTGAACAATCGACCAGATGCGACCAGCGTATAGAATTTTCAAGAAACGGTAGTCCATAGTTTATATATATAGTATGGTTAATATATAGTATGGTTAATCTATGAAATTGATTATTAAATTATTTGTGCAGGATAGGTTCAAGTGAAAACTATTACTATATATTGTTATTGCTTTTTATGGAGCTATAATATTTTTAGAAATTGACCACAATCGAGTAGGGTGCTCATTGTTATTTTATTGAAATTTTATCAATTTGCTGTGAAGCTAAGTTGAAACTGCTAAGGCCTGTCGATACACATGCATCAATCGTTTATTAACTTTCACCAAACTCCGTTTTCTTTTTTTCTTTATACAACAAGGAGCTGTTTACTTTAACCACACCCAATTCGTTTGGGTCAGGTTGCTGCATCAGCAAAAATTGTTATGAAATTCTGGCCTGGCATGTGTAAAAGTGTGTGTGTTTGGTGTATGTGTGTGTCTTGTATGACAAGTTGTTAGACATTTGACTTTTTTGAACCCAACTTTTGGAGTGCAGCCTGAACTCGGCACCACAATCGAGCCAATGCCTAGGGCCTTGGCTTATACTTGTTGTTGGCTCATAGTTTAAGCCATTGATTGCATTGCCCGAGCTGCGTTGGCTTTCAGTACAAAAGTTTTTAAGTCTTCGTAAAATTTTACTTATTCTCTGTGTGTGTATGTGAGTGTTGCTGATGCCATAAGCTGACTGATGTTGACTGAATGCTTGGTTTGATAGGCATTCTGGCATTGTAAGTCTCAGGCATTAAGCACAAGTAAGTACTATCAGGTCATGCTGATGTTAAGAATAGCGCTACTCGTGTCATCATAATATCTACAGTATTGCCCTGTGTTTGTCTTACTCTTTCTTGTTCATGTTGCCATCTACCCTTCATCCTCTTTTTTAGGCATTTTCCATAGGTTTATTGGTACTTCTGTAGAAGAAGAATTTGAGAGTAAGGATTACAATACATTCGACATTTTGAAATTGTTACATTATCATTTTATTAGAATGGCAGCACCTTTAAGGAAATTTTAATAAATTGTAGTAGTTGTACAGACTGAAAAATGAAGAAATAGGAAAAGATGGTTTTAATTATCTTTACCCAAATGATAGAATTGTTTATGATTTTTTTAAATACCATTTTTATGTGATATTCAGTCATGTTAAGGCAATTAATCTGCTCTATGTTTCAAAATTTCAATAAGAGCCTATTACATTTTATTTATATATCTATGC